>CM076584.1:923860208-924053335 GCA_034641835.2 Pinus albicaulis | reverse complement strand
CGAAACTAAAAAACTGAAAGAGACAATGGTGGAGCCCCAAGTGGAATAGGTGGGTGACCACCAATATCCACCTAGATCAATCAGTTGTTCTATTATTTCCACCAGTATATCCAAATGTATAATATGTTGATGTTGCTCTCTCTCAAGACATGGCATAAGTGTAGCCACTACCTGAGGAGAGACTTGAAGAAGATACTTGAGCAACCTTTGAATGAATAAATTCCACACATGAAAAACCTTCATATTGAAGACTCTCTTTCTCTACAACATGCATAAGTAAAACCATAATTTTTGGTACAAATGCAATGAGATGAAGACCAATCATTTCAATCAACTTTTCCAAACATCTCAATGCTTGCTTTCGTAATGAATAGTCATCAACGCACAACATTTTGTTATCAACACACAATTAAAAAGTCCAACAAAGTAATTCCCTAAAAATCCTAGAAGATTATCTGATCCAGTGACAAGATGAGTCACTTATTAAATCATATCTGGAACCTTTGATATAATTTCATCAGTATTGTCACTGTGTGCATCCATAAGGAAATGTACAAACTCCTCAAGAAGAACTGGAAACACTCTAGTATTAGATCCTATCTGGGCTTCATAGAATTGCATTACAGTAAACAGTTCCTTTCAATTTGAGTGAAGAAACACAAACGATAGAGCCTTGTGACACCATTCCAGCAGAAAAACTGGCAAAATTGTATTTAACTATGAGCAAAACTGGAAAAATTGTATTTAACTATGTTTCCAATTCATGCAAAGTATCTAATGCATGACAATTATGTTGTTGTAAAACTAAAAGCTTTGGAAGAACTACAGGGACCATCTCCTGAACAAGATCTACACTTGGTATACCCAAAATGACCTCTACAAAATCACTTATCATAACTAGGTGTGTGATAAACCTTGCCTTCAAGTATTCAAACGGCTCATCTCTAATTCCAGCGAACTTGAAAAGGATTGATCTGATTCCTCCCTTTTGTTTAAAACTAGCAGATTTATGTATTAATCTAGCATCTGTTGCTCTTACCCAACTATTTGAATTGTCAAGTTGATCAATCAATAAAGAAAAAGAGAAAAAAAAACCAAATATCCATGGACATGAGACCTTTTCATAATTTCTGCCACCGTTTCCAACAAAGTTTCAAATACATTTGGATCCTCAGTGGCTTCCAAAGCATGTTTCAATATTCCAAGAATATTTTCTTCTTTTGTTTTGTTGCATGCATCATCATCTTCAAACAAAATATCCAGTACATTATTCTCAATGAAGTAATGGATTTTCAAAAAAAATTATCTCCTCACAACCTTCTTCTCATAAAGTGGAAGTATATCCAGGAATTTTACCCACAAAGGTTTTGTTCCCAGAAGACCACTTTTGATTGCATGGCATAGAAGACGAGAAATGCTTCCCACAATAGTGACATGAACTTGCTCTAATGATTCACTAAAAAGAAGTCAAGAAAAGAGAGACTAACAAATACTGAAAGAAAACTCTAACAGTTGTATTATTAAGCATGTCTTTCCTTTATATCTGATATAAAGTTACATCAAGGTCACTTTTCCCTGAGTTACCTGAAATTTTTTTGTCACACTGAGCACAAAAGAATCCTGATATAAGAACATCTATGTTTCCCAAATTCGCTTTCAAACCAACATTTTTGTGGATTTGACACAGAAATTTGGTTACATAATCAGTTGCTAAAGGAGTAGCAGATAAGCATGCAATGTATTCAATATCATGAGCTACAATTTCACGAACTTTGTCAGATTAGTCTTCAACAAAGACCTCCAATCTTCTACACATGGTTGTAATAACATCATAGCTAGAATTGAATGCAAGAACTGGCATAGATGAAACATCTTCAACTTGGACATCAGCAATCTGATCTTGCAATGCTAAGTCCAAAACCTCAAAGATGTTTTCACTCATTGCTTTGATCCCTATCTTAGGAAAAATACTGATAATTCTACACTTTGTCTTCTTGATGATATCGGATTGGATGTCAATGTCATAAAACAACCATGGAAGTTTTAAAATTGACAAAAGTGTTTTTGTGTTCACAAATCTTTCTCTACTGCTTGTATTTTGAAATGTCTAATAAAACACACTTAGCATTGAGCAAATCTTTATTTTTACATTCAAAAATGCATCTAGGACATATGGCATATAAAGTATGAAGGAAAGCACCCATGGTTGAATCATAAATAGTGGTCCATTGAATGTACAAGCTTCTTGATAGGAATTATTTCTGCGTCCAGTGATGATGATGCTATATATATAAAGTCTAAAAAAGGCCTTTGTAATGTATTGTCTCCTTAAGTAAGTAAACTACAAGAGGCAGACATAAACGATGAGCTAATAAGGCCTTATACTTGAAGCCTTGTTTCGACAAGGCATATATTTAGCAATTTCAACATCCAAGAGGCAAATGGTTGCTAGTGTGCCTCTCTTGTAAAATCAATTAGAATACCCACACTGTCTGGCGACTTGGAGAAAGTAGGAAGGTCACAGAAAGGTGTTGGAGAGCGGCAGATATAAAATTCAGTAAAGGACATGTCAAAGCATGTTATAGACAAAGAAGTAGAAACTGTGAAGCTGGATTCAGTTGTGTAAAGTGATGCAATAGATAATAGGTATGCCACATGATAATTACATCAAGTCCATTTTCCGTAATAGGAATTCATGACCAACCTGGTTGCTAAGGAAGCATGTCTGGTTTCCCTGGTGTAAAATGAATCTCTCTCAAAATTGAGAAGTGTGACTCCTTCACCCAAAACATAGAATGGACTAGATAAGTAAGTTTCTGCACGCTGTGAAAAGAGAGTTTTGGACAAATTTTGGAAATTTTCTATAGACAAAAATAACTCTCAAGCATGGCAGGAGAAGATTGATGCACATCTTCTAGTGCTTAATGAGTTCTAACAAAAAGAACTAAAGAAAATTTCATGAAAAAATTCAAAGTAAAAAAAACTAAAAGCAAGCAAAGTTCATGTAGGCTAATAAATCCAAATTAAAATGAAGAAGCCCAATACTACTTTGACTTCATAAAATGTGGAAATTAAAATAGTGTAGGGGGGTTGTTTCTAGCTCAACACATCACTGCTTACAAATCAACAAATTTGTACAACCTGTAGCAAATATTTGAGGACAGTTTGATGTGTTTTTACATACTTGAAGAGGCCAAGCCACTAGTGAATAGCTGATAATTGCCAACAATCTATACTCAGCAATTAGAAAAAATAAGGTAACATGAAATATTATATAGTATCAGTCACACATGCCTTCTAAGTGTTGAGTGATCAATTTTTCTACCTATGAGGAGAAAATATGATTTTCTCTCAGATCTATTTCATTGTTCAAGTCTCACTTGCATCTCTAGCGATAATTCAAACACCTTTTTCAGATCTGTTCATCAAGGAAAACAATTGATATTTTGGCCAGATATATGATTATAAGGCACTCACAATTTCAAAAAATATTTCAAGGGTCATTACCCCTTTGAGGAATTTTTTAGTCAATGGAGAGGACACCTTATATGAGGGGAAGTCACCTTGCACACATTTCCAAGCTATTATGATGAGGATGTCCACTCATTGATAATCACTTCATCTTCTCCTTTGTAGATTGTACTTCTACCTTTGGATTTTCCAAATGGAGCCCTTCTACATTGAATATTGGTGGAAATTTCTACTCATGATGCCTCAAGTGCCACTTTATTTGAGTTTTGCATGGTCTTTGTGCATCCATTCAAGGTTTGAAGAAGGAATCCACTTTGGAGGAGGCCACACATGCTTCTAAGGAGGATTCATTCATTGTTCTTGAAGGTAGATACATGGTCAACCACTTGGAGGAAGAACTATACTTCATGGTGCCATTTTTGGAGGATTGTTTCAAAACCAAATCCATTATCATGTTATTGTTGACTTGTATCATGGAGTTGGTTGCTTGAGAGAATTATTGTAGTCTTTTTCTAAAATATTTTCATGATTTTTCTTGGAGTAGGAAGGGGATCTCAACATCCTATTGCTATCTTTAGTATAGAGTTGTTGAGGAGGTTTGAATGGTAATATTTTATTGTATTCCTTGTAGAGAATACTAAAACTAGGAAAAGGTTGCACTAATAGCTATGAGCATGCTTACAGTGCTTCATTTACAACAAATGACACTATGGATGCTAAAAAGAAGTGGTAGCAACAAAATTTCAAGGGTTGGGAATAACACTAGCCATTCAAAAAGGCAAGAAGGAGATACAAACATTGAATATCATTTTCCAAAACATTCAATAGGTGAAAAGACAAAGCTTCCTGGACAATATGGTTTAAAAAAATTTGATGTATTATTTGGTAGGGTCTAACATGCATTAGATGTCCCCTTATTTGCTACAACTGATCAATCAATGGTTGCAATCACAGCCTTAGTACTTGTCAAGAAGTTTTGTACTCTAAATTTGTTATCCTTGTTACTTGGTAGAATGGCTTTCATTGACATTGTCGATGGGAGACTTTTGAAGGAAAGGGAGATTCATATTTAGTGCGGTTATTGTTTTTTGAATTTTCAAAAACAAAATCTTTGCAGAATTCCAGCATAGACTGTGAAGTGTGTGGTATATGAATTAAGTAGATAGTTCTACTTAAAAGGGAAATTTTATAAGCTAGTGTAGTCTGGTATTTGAAGATGCCTCATACAGTTTGTCGGAGGTGGCTGTCAGCGACTATGGTCTTTTACTAGTTGATTGACTACTCTTGTACATCCATAAATTTTTCATAATCACTCTAGGTTTGGTTTTCTCTTATACTAGCTGATTGACTACCCCTTTACATCCCAAAGTTTTTTGAACAACGTCCTCTATAGGAAGTTAACACATGGCATGTCAAAACCTTTATTGATAAATTATTGCACATTCATACAGGAGTGTTTCCTTCCAAGGGAGATTTGGATGCTTTAAATATTTGACTATTAGAAAATGAATCCACTTTGGAGAGCACCTAGCCAAGGGTCAAATGAAGTTATTAGAGCAAATTTTAGGAAGGAAAATTCATTCTAAAGGTGGGCATGGACGTTGTAAGGATTAAATTTGGAAAAGGAGACCACTTAATGGCACAAGAAGCCAAGAATAGGGCAGTGCTCCACTTTACAGGAGATTTCGACACCATATCTCCACAATTCAACCACTAAATGAGATACACCCTATAGTATGATGACACTTGGCAAGATTGACGATTTCAAAAAGGGGCCATATAGAAGAGCACTCCAACCTAAGAGACATAGACTTTTGTTGATGTTTTTTTGTTATTTATTTGAAGAAAAGATGAATCCATAGCTTTCTATAGTATTCCCTATAACATTGTATTAGAAATTTATCAGTAAGATAGACTATAAAAGGAGGAGGACTATTGACCTGCAAATTAAATTAATGTGGAGGAAAACCCCCATAGGCCAAGTAGAAAGTTCTTGCAAGAAAGGGAGAAAAGGCCCATGACATATTTATTTTTCTGTCATTGTCTTCCTTTCTGTAGGTTGGATTGATGTGCAAGGTTGCCATTGTAATCTGCTAGTGTTCCCTTCTTATCTGGAGGTGGTGCTTTTGGCCATGGAAGAAGGCTTTGGCAGTGATCTTTTAAACCTTTCATGCTGGAAGAGAAGAAAAAATTCTGAGAAGGAACAGGTAGAGGTTTCCAGCGCAGATTTCTAGGCTGAAAAGGTGGTCTGGTTGCATGCATTTCCAAACATTTAATCCCTGTCTGATAACCCATTTTTCAAGAAACAAAAGCAGTTCTGTCAGCATGAATTTCAAGGAGAAATTTACAGTTCTGTCTTTTGAAGCTCGAACTGCATGATAAGAGAGATGTAAAATTATGCGTGAAGATTAATACCTTATCTGAAATATTCCTAGTTTGTCAGGTCAAATCTGATGTGGAAACCCAAGGTGATTTTGTCTAGGATTTAGACACTAAGGTTCGAGCATGTGTGTACAAGAATATAGATATTGGGGCATTTTTGAACTGGTAGGATGAGGAGTTGTCTTTCTTGGTATGTATCTTGACTTCATGACATTGACAACAATTCATGTATTATTACCAGCATTTAATATAATCGCATTTTATCTTTGATGTAGACAGATACTACTCCCATGTTGTTTATTTTATCACTGTGAAGCATATTTTCATTAAACAAAAAAATCTGATACACAGTTGTATCTTAAAGCCACTAAATGACCAAGTCACAGAGTCTACTAACCATAGCATTCAAAGGCCTAAACATAAAATATTCAAAAGCAAATCTGACATCTCATAACCTTGCTAGGACTCTGAACAAGCATAAATACTCAACCACAACAAACAACCCAGTGACTGTAAGTAGAAATATGTGACCCTAAATTAACGAAATTAAAGGGGATTACATGAGAGCCTAAAGTGTATCTTCATGTAGAGTAGGCATGGGAGGAATATATGTTGGTGTCAGGGATTGAATCCTGTGGCTTGTTGACAATTATATGAATGGACATGCTATTACTCTTAGTCATCCTATCATTCATTATCACTTTTTTGCTACAAGTAGATATGTTGTTAGTGCTGTGAAATGTTAACTAGACTTGAGTAATGTTCATAAAATAGCTCTTCAATGACTTCTAATAATGCAATAGTAGATTGGGCATGAAATGCTACTTGAATTCTGGCTTCAGTAGTAAGTGTTGTTCAAAGCATCGTCAAATGTGCAATTTGAGATATTCTTGCCAACAATACAATGATGTAGATGTGTATTCTTCCAAAATTGGTATTTAATCTCTATGGAGTAGTTCTGATTTCAGCCTAGGAAGTTGTGCTACAAATCTGATTAGTTATTCCTGTTGACAAAGAATTCAAAGGTCCATTTAGAAAAAAGAAACTCCCATCATTAAAATGCCAATGTGAGAAGCTTCTAGCAGCTAAACAAGGATGGTTGATGAGGTGCAGAGCATGTTGTCTTCACGTAGAGTAGGCATGGGAGGAAGATCAATTGGTGTCAGGGATTGAATCTCGTGGCTTGTTGAAAATTATATGAATGGCCACAATATTACCCCTAGCCATCCTCTCATTCATTATCACTATTTTGCTAAAAGTAGAGATGTTGTTAGTGTTGTGAAATGTTAACTAGACTTGAGTAATGTTCATAAAATATATCTTCAATGACTTCTAATAATGCTATAGCATATTGGGCATGAAATGCTACTCGAATTCTGGGTTCAGTAGCAAGTGTTGTTCAAGGCATTTTCAAATGTGAAATTTAAGATAGTCTTGACTCTTTCCAACTATACAATGATGAAGATGTGTATTCTTCTGAACTTGGTATTCATCTCTATGGAGTAGTTTTGATTTCAGCCTAGGAGGTGGTTCTACAAATATGATTGGTTATTCCTATTCACAAATAATTCAAAGGTGCATTTAGAAGAAAGAAACTCCCATCATTAAAATGTCAATGTGAAAAGATTCTAGCAGCTAAACAAGGATGGTTATTGAGGTGCAGAGCATGTTGTTTTCATGTAAAGAAGGCATGGGAGGAAGATCTATTGGTGTTAGGGATTGAACCCCGTGACTTGTTGACAATTGTATGAATGGCCATGCTATTGCCCCTAGCCATCCTATCATTCATTATCACTATTTTGATACAAGTAGAGATGTCAGTGCTGTGAAATGTTAACTAGACTTGAGTAATGTTCATAAATAGCTCTTCAATGACTTCTAATAATGCAATAGCAGATTGGGCATGAAATGCTACTTGAATTCTGGGTTTAGTAGCAAGTGTTGTTCAAGGCATTGTCAAATGTGCAATTTGAGGTAGTATGTCCAACAGTAAAATGATGAAGATGTGTATTCTTCTGAACTTGGTATTTCATCTCTATAGTGTAGTTCTAATTTCATCCTAGGAGGTGGTGCTACAAATATGATTGGTTATTCCTGCTAACAAAGAAATAGAAGGCCCATTTAAAAAAAATAAACTATCATCATTAAAATTCCAATATGAGAACCTTCTAGTAGCTAAACAAGGATGGTTGATGAAGTGCAGAGCATGTTTTCTTCACATAGAGCATGCATGGGAGGAAGATCTGTTGGTTTTAGGGATTGAATTTCGTGGCTTGTTTACAATGATATGAATGGCCACGTTATTATCCCTAGCCATCCTGCCATTCATTATCACTATTTTTGCTACAAGTAGAGATGTTGTTAGTGTTTTGAAATGTTAACTAGACTTGAGTAATGTTTAGAAAATATCTCTTCAATGACTTCTAATAATGTAATATTAGATTGGGCATGAAATTCCACTTGAATTTTGGGTTTAGTAGCAAGTTTTGTTCAAGGCACTATCAAATGTTAGATGAATTTGATTGCAATCCTCTAAGCATAAAGATACTGGCCACTGTGAGAAAAGTGAGAGCATAAAGAAGCCAATTGTAATCATATTGTACCTATTTGTTTGATCACTAACCAAACAACACCACGCAACTAATTTTATAAGTTGACACCTTCACACAACTAACCTTCTCAATTATTCCTCCTCCGCAGGAATGTATTCACATTGGCATTCTTGTACTAGTGTTGATCCAAGCTTCCTCAACAACATTGTATTCACAATATTGACCTTCTTGTACCCAAGCCAATCTAGTATCCATGCTGTTGAAGCCCCTGCAATCAATTCTGAAACTATGGATCTTTATTTTCCCATGAAGATCTACTCCAGCAAATTCCAAGAGAACCATGGTTTCTTCAACTCTGAAGATCCACCATTATTATTGTTTCTATTACTGTAATCGATGCCTTTTCTAAATTTTAAACCCCATCACATCACATAACTAATTTTATCAATTATCCTTCCTCTGCACCAATCCATCCCTGATCACTTTCTTCATGTTCTCTCTGGTTTGAAGATTCACAGTCCTGATATTATTATTTCTCTTTACTCAAATGTTTTCCCAACATTGGCAGTAGATACCAACAGGGACATGTGAAGAAAATTTCATAGAGCTGGCCGAAGAAGACCAAACAGAGTAGTGTGGTGATCATAGCAGTTGCATCCACACTAGCATTGTGAGTCATGGCCAGTCTAGTCCTCCTGTAGAAGTTATACTCTCAAGAGGGTCTGATCCATGGACACATACCTTGTGAATTTTTTAACTTTAGATTGATGATTGGTCACCACAACTTTTTAACCAATACAAAAAAGAGAAAAACAAAATAAACGACTAAAGGACTGTTAATTTAGATCATGCCGACCCGAAACTGTTTCTTACATTTCTTGGCTTTGTTGTTAAAATGCCAAAGCATTGACATTTTTTTATGTAATTTAACTAGATCTATTAATAATGTGAAAAAAAAAATATAAGTTATGTCCAGGCACTCTGCTCTCATAGGAAACACGGTTGCCAAACTTATTGAAGAGTAGTCTGAGAACTTCTAAGTTCTATACAATAATAGTGAATTCATTTTATATTGTGACTTGACCATTCCATGGGAATTTCAAAAATAACATGACAACCAAAATGAGTAGCGGGACTATCTAGACACTAGAAGGACTTATTTACAGCCATCGTGATTTTATTGACAACCAAAAACAACATTGTTACAAAAATATAGTCAGGATAGTACATAGAGCATGATCCAAGTTTGATGAAGATGGGTGGAATAACATCCTTGGGCCATGTTGTCCCTCATGGGCTAGTCTTAGGTCAGATTTGGTTTTCTAGTTCCAGGTTCTTCCAAGCTATGGGATAGCTTTGGATCTGCGTCAGTCATTGTAAAATGAGTTTCAAAAAATTCATGGCAACCTTGCTTCCCTGGCATGCCATATAATCCAAGCCATTTGTCCAAGTTACCTGCATTTTTTCCACCCGTATAGATGATTTTCCCATAATCCATTTCAAGCTCATTTGTCACATGGATTTGCACAGGCTCTGGAACCTACTTAAGAAAATTTTGCTTGATCCTCTCTGTATCTACTTCCTGTTTCTTTTTGACGTAAATCAAATTGTGTTCCCTAGCCAGTCTGCAATCATTCTTCTTCAGGAATTTATGGTGGCAGTAGGTCCAAGCTAACCTTTTCTATTTAAAATGATTGAAAATCTTTCTGTGAGGGTTGTGTACTTTAAAATGCCAAGCTACAAATTGATGAAATCCATTTCATCTTCCTACACTAATGTTGTCAAAAATAAAAGTAATGTGAAGGCACCTACGAGGAGTGGGTACATTGGGAACAAGCCTTCGTTGTTTTCCTTTAATTTGACATTGCTCCCAAACTTCACTGTTTGATATGTTATTTCCAGATTTTAGTCAGAATAAATTCTTATAAAATTATTATCTGCTTCAATTATAGTTATTACTTATTTCTTGTTTTGTTCTGGCATCATTTCCCGATATAGTTTGTAAGAGGTATAGGCAGATTCAAGCTCGACATTGACTCCAACTTAACACTTATAATTTGGCATAAGGTAATTATTTCTTTAGGGGAATTATTGTTGATATTTGTTGTCTATTTAAGAACATTTATGATTGATATGCTCTCTTAGGTTTGAGTGCCATTTTCCAGCATGCATTCTTGTAATATTCTATTCTAGTTACTCTGGCATGCATACATGAAAACAAATAATCAGGTTGCCAAAGCCTTTTCCACATATATTGCCATATTTTAGAGATTTGTGAGGATAAATACTTAACTTATCATGATTTTGCAGGCTATAAGCCTATAAGGGCTGCAAGCACTGTTGTGATTGAACCTTATTAGGTGTTTGCTTGAGGCATCATTAGCTTCTTATGCAAGCATGGTGGGTGTTGTAACTTCTAGAGACAGCCCTGAGTTGCTAAGGACCAATACCTAGGACATCTTAAGATCAGAGGATTTAGATACATTCACTTATAAATTCCTCTGAGAGTGTTTTTACAAAGAATTCATACAACAGTGGTTCAGGAATGATGAGGATTCTTTGTATTTAGCTCATGCAAGAAAATTTTTACTCATAACGGTTTCAGGAGGTTGTATGCATCTGTGATGCTTCAAATTGGCCAAGTAAAAAACCAATGAACAGATCTTTGGATATAAGGCGGAGGTGACTTGAAGAATTTAGTAGGGGAATTCTAGAGAGATGGGCTTAATCATTGTAAGAATCCAGTTCTCCAAGAATTTAGAAGAAAAATTTTCAAGTCAGAGATGAGTGATTACAAAGTGTCACAGAACGCAATATTAAGGTTGTGTAATAGCTTAACACATGAGTGTCATCCTTCCTCTACGAGAACATATACAAATTCATGAGTTAAACTACTTACATCCAATGTCTTTCACACATGAGTCATTCGAACAACAAATAGAGAAATGGTAATTCTAAATAAACATAAGGGAAACACATACATATTTTTCATCAATTCAATTGGAATCCAGTTGGAGACGAAGTTATATTATATTAGCCTTCAAAAAAAAACTCTCCAGAATATGCATTTCAGAGCTCAAAATAGCTTTTACATGATATATTACACAATATGACCCCAGAACTTCCACAAAATCCAGTACACTTTCTATCTGTCTCAATTTCCTTCATATAGAGTTTTCTACATGCTCTTGTCCAGATATTCCTTCTTGATAGGCCCGTAAATACGTCGTGATCAAAAACATCATGATCAAAAGCTGGAGCATGCTATGAGCATCACTCCTATAACAGGAAAAATAAAAACAACAGCGGTGAAATCACGATTTCACTGACTAAATAGCATAACTATAAAAGTAAACGAAACAAAACATTTGCAGGCCACACAGGCCGGATCGTAAAACATTCATCTGGGGCATCGCAGGGTGACAGAAGGTCCTTAGGTACTTGGCCGCATCAGAGTGGAGGATGAACCGAAGTGATGGGATGACATGGGTATCCTCGGCTGGGAAGTGGACACCACTGGCAGATGTGTGTGCTCATAACACCTCTGCCACATGATTTCTGAAGGTAATGGTTCAGTGCTGAAGAGTTTGAACAATGCACAGAGCTGAGTTAATTCATAATAATCCAGGTTGGCCGAGAAAAACTATTTAACCTTGGCCAGTAACAGAAATTTGTTTCGGAGAGATGTCACCAAGGTTTCAGCCTTAAGTCAAGATGTCTTCTCCTGGGCTGAGTCGGCTCTGCATTTGATTTCGACCATTCTCTGCTCATATGTTGCCCAGGGGAGCAACACACCTAACAGATCCCAACGAGCTGGAAATCTTGCCTCCACGACTTTATTCCATTTATTGTCGAAGGCTTCCACTCCCCTGGAAACTATCCCCAAACAGTCGGTTGCCTTTGCTCGAGCATCTTCCTTCTGTATCATTCTCATGATCTCCATCACTGTCCTAAAATGATCGACCATTCTGCACATTCCCAATTCCTCAGTGGGGAGTTTTTTGATAAACTAAATGTAGCCTTGTGCAATCAGCACGTTCTCATTTCCCTCTCTGCGACCTGCATCCAACTGTGCCTTGAAGTCGCGAGCAATTCTCTTCTTATCATTAGCCAACGTGATGTATTCCCAATGATATTTTACCTCCTTTATTATTTCAGTCCAAATCATCTACCTGGCCTCCACCAAGGACATATTACCTTTAATTTGATCCTTCAGGTCCTTGACTGATTTATTAAGATCCTAGGACTTTCTGCGAGCCGCGTCCATCTCCTTCTGTAAAGACGATATCAACTTTTCCTTTTCAGTCAAGGCAACCTTCGCTTCCTCTAAATATCTGCACATTGTTCGAGCTTCGTCTTCTAAGACCTTCAGCTCTGCCAGAGCCTTTGTCAAGTGCTCTAAGGGATTATGTGGTTCCTCAAGTATCGGGATGAGACAAACATGACTATCCTACACTTGTTGCAACTCGGCCAATCATCTTTTTAGATCAGTTATCTTGCTGCCCTTCTGGAGGAGTATTTATGAGAGGGCTTTCTTTTCTTTTTCAACTTGGGCTAGTTCAACTGTCTGAATGCGTTCTAAGCCAAGAATATTCAACTTCCGTCGCAACTCTTGCACCTCCAGCTTTGTCTTTCTGAGCAGGGTCTGCACAGTTGTCTCTCGGTCGGCTCCCTTCCTCTTTAGCATTTCCTTATACACGGCCAGCTGCTTTGAGAGGGCTTTAGAGTTTTCCCTTTTCCTTTTCAGGGTAGCTATCATCTTATCCAGCCGATTATGGGCCTTTTCCAAAGCAAGAGTGTGCTCCAATACCTCATTGTGCATCATTTCTCCAATTTCTTTATAGAGATTCAACTTGTCGAGTAATGGAATGGATGCGAGATCGAGGATCATTTCCAGAGATTTGTACTTAGAACTGACGAGAAAGGGATGAGAGGTTGAGTGTTATACTGCAACCACCAATTGGTCATTTTCCACGTCGAGAGCCACCAAAAGCCTGGTGTGGTGTTTATCAACATACTGGGCTAGTTTTTCCTTCAACCTTTCTCTGGCCGACTGATTCTTCTCCTAGATATTTTCCCCTAGAGGCCAGTCCATTCCTGATCCCATGTCTCTTTCCAAGGGACCCTCCCCGGGGGTAACTATATGTGAGTATGCTGAAGGCACCTGTGAAGAAGTTGTGTCCAAAGAAACTTGAAACCATGACTTATCTTTACCTCGATCTATATACTCAGGGACCACCTCATCAGGTTGTTCCATGACCTATCCTTTAGGTCCTTCTATCCTAGGCTTTTTGTTGATGTGGCCCTCTTCTTCCACTTCCATGAAATATTGTACCATTCTATAGCTTTCTTGGTCCTGAGCCTCCTTGCTTTACACATTGTCTCCTTTGGAGCTTCCTTCAGCAATTGGGGAGTTGGCCTCTATCTCTGTTTCCAAAGGCCATGAATCAGAGTTAGCTTTCCATTCAACTTGAGGTCTAGACTCATGTTCATATGTCGAAGACTTAATCTTCTTCCTTCTTTGTGCAATGACTCCCTCAGGGTCATAATTCCATTCATCTCCTTGCAGGAAGTTCATCATTTGAAGCAGCCCCTTGACCAAAGGAAGTGCATGCCTTGAGTTGATAGTAAACAACCCTACTACACTCGGGAGATTTAAGATATAACCTTTCTTCGCAGGCACAAAATGAGTTTGGTCTGCACTCAGGACTTGCCTAGTGAACTCAAGGGCGAAGATTATCGTGGGCATGAAGGCCGGAAAATGGAAAGGAGGAATCTCAAAACCATAACCCCTAATTTCTGTGTGATTCTTGAACAAATACTAGTCCCCTACACAGTCTGTCTCATTGAACTGAAGCAACTCTTTCTGTTCAGGAAAAATCCTGGGCAGAAGGTTACCATGTATAATTTCATAGGCCCTGGACATGAAATCTGTGATGAATTTCATGTATCCCCTGCCTTTGGGATGTTTTCAAATTGAAAGGGTCCACTCAAACATAGATTTTGGCTCTTCTCCTTGCTTAGAGAACTTTTCCAGGCCTAAGCCCTCGAACTTGTCTGCATGTGTGAACAAGAACAAATAGAACACCAAATAGTACCTGAAACAACTTGAAGTTGATAGGTCTTAGAAATGAGCCTGAATGACTGAGGCCAGAAAAGCGAGAATATCAAGAAAAACACCAGGTTGCATCATGAGGTCAAGAAATCCTAGACAAGCATTAGTTACCCAACCAACATTGTCTACCCCAAGCATACCCGAGATAATTGCTAGGATTGGTTGGATGGTGTCGAGGAAGAGAGAAAGAGGGAATTTCTCTATGGGTGGTAGAACAAATAGATGAGATGCAGTAATTAGCTCTAGAAGGTACCTCTATTTCTCGAGAGGAAGGTTCGAGAAATGGCACATGAGGGTTACCTCGGTGAACTCAAGGAAGTCGTGAGAAGGAGGGTAACATAAGGCTTTCCTAATTAGCTGGGGGGTGATTTCGAGTATCTTGGTTCCCTGTGCAGAAAGGAATAAACCCTTCTGCTCAATATAAGCTTTGGCAAGCCAAGTTATAAATTCAGGAAAGTGATGAACTGATGGGGGAATTTCAAAATATAATCCTGAGTCTACCACCCTAAACAAATCTTCACCCCGCCAATTATACCCCAAGAGCTCAGACCGCATATTTGCCAAATTAAAAGGGTAAATGAGGTCGCAAATCTGGGCTTGGGAGTCCATGAGTGGGTCAGGGCCAGAGGTGGTCCTTGCTTCTCGGGCTTGCGGGGTCTCTAGGGTAGTTTTCTTCATTTTATCAACCATAATCAGTGAAACACAGCAAAAGAAAAAAACAGGGGACTGACCAAATACCTTAGGCGACAAGAGCAACGTGAGGGAAGACCTGCACAGGTTGTTGCTTTTACCCGAGTGCTTAGCTAGTAACAATGTGAACGGTAAAAAACAACGGTCGAGAGTAAAACGTAAAGCGAAGGGGTCCTTTTAGAGCGAGCTGGAGGGTGACAATTGGAGGGCTGACGTTAGGAGGACGTCAACAAATGGACACATGGCGCATGGAGATTGGCTTAGGACGACTAGGTAGGTGAGACACGAGAGGCCACGTGCCCGACATGTGGTACTGGCTTCGTACCCTAGACTTTTACCTTACCGCATTTACCTTCATACTCCGACACGGGATGGATGGTCCCCAACTGACTTTTCAGCAGGTCGATGAGCCTGCGGCAAATTGAAATTTCACTCCTAAAACCTCCCTGATTGGTTAACTTGTTTGTTATCGTTAGCAATTCTGACGGGTCCGCTCTGACTTCTCCTTTCGACTTGGCTACTGACAGAATGTCCTCTGCATGGTCCGCTGAGTCACGCTACTGTCTTTCGAGTTGCGCAATGCTTCTTCATGGGCCGCGCGGTCATTGACCCACCTTACCGATTGCGTGTAACTTCCCACACTGTCTTACCTTCCCCATGGCCTTGAGCTTAGCTCTGCATGAGATTATGTCTATATCTATACATTCACAGGCCAACAGTGGGAACTAGGTTTTGGATAAAAATCCAAAGCCTGAAAACTATTGGTCAGAAAGTTCCTTATGAGCTTCTTAGTTGTTTTAATTTGGTGTTGTACTTATTTGAGATTTGTTGCTTTTGTACTGGTTATGAACTCAATTGAGAATGTATAAGATTCCAGTTATAAATTCTTATTTAGTTGTAGGTCATTCAATCAATCCCCTACCTACAATATCCACAGACCATATTGAGACTGTAAGAGCACAAATGAAATGAAATAATCGACTAAAAGACTGTTAATTTAGATCATGCTGACCCCAAACAGTTTCTTACATTTCTTGGCTTTGTTGTTAAAATGCCAAAGCATTGACATTTTTTAAGTAATTTAGCTAAATCTATTAATAATGTGAAAAAAAAAAGTTATGTCCAGGCACTTTGTGCTCTCATAGGAAACATGGTTTCCAAACTTGCTGAAGAGCAGTCTGAGAACTTCTAAGTTCTATACAATAATAGCAAAGTCGTTTTATATTGTGACTAGACCCATCCATGGGAATTTCAAAATCACGTGACAACCAAAATGAGTAGAAGGACTATATAGACACTAGAAGGACTTATTTACAGCCATCATGATTTTATTGACAACCAAAAACAACATTGTTACAAAAATATAGGAGCATGATCCAAGTTTGATGAAGATGGGCAAACAAACATCCTTGGGTCATGTTGTCCCTCATGTGCTAGTCTTAGGTCAGCTTTTGTTTTTTGGTTCCAGGTTCTTCCAAACTATGGGCTAGCTTTGGATCTGTGTCAGCCATTGTAAAATGAGTTTCAAAAACTTCATGGCAACCTTGCTTCCCTAGCATGCCACAAAATCCAAGTCATTTGTCCAGGATACCTGCATTTTTCCACCCATGTAGATGATTGTCCCATAATCCATTTCAAGCTCATTTTTCACATGGATTTGCATAGGCTCTAGAACCTACTTAAGCAAATTTTTCGTCATCCTCTCTGTTTACCTCCTGTTTCTTTCTGACATAAATCAAATTGTATTCCCTAGCCCATCTGCAATCATTCTCCTTCAGGAATTTATTGTGGCAATAGGTCCAAGTTAACCTTTGCTATTTAAAATTATTGCAAATCTTTTTGTGATGGTTGTGTACTTCAAAATTCCAAGCTACATATTGAGGAAATCCATTTCATCTTCCTACACTAATGTTTTCGAAAATACCAGTAATGTGAACGCACCTATGAGGAGAGGGTACATTGGGAATAAGCCTTCGTTGTTCTCCTTTAGTTTGATGTTGCTCTCAAAATTCACCATTTGATATGCTATTTCCATATTTTAGTCAAAATAAACTCTTATAAAATTATTGTCCACTTCAATTATAGTTATTAATTATTTCTTGTTTTGTTCTGGCATCATTTCCCATTATAGTTTCTAAGAGGTATAGGCAGATTCAGGCTCAACATTGACTCCAACTTATCACTTATAATTTGGCATAAGGTAATTCTTTCTTCAAGGGAATTACTGTTGATATTCATTGTCTATTTAAGAAAATTTACAATTGATATGCTCTTTTAGGTTCGAGTGCCATTTTCCAGCATGCATTCTTGTAACATTCTATTCTATTTACTCTGGCATGCATACATGAAAACAAATAATTAGGTTGGTAGAGCCTTTGCCACATATATTTCCATATTTTAGAGATTTGTGAGGATAACTATTTAACTTATCATGATTTTGCAGGCTATAAGCTTATAAGGGCTGCAAACACTACTATGATTGAACCTTATTAGGTGTTTGCTTGAGGCATCATTAGCTTTTTATGCAAGCATGGTGGTAACTAGGTTTTGGATCAAAATCCAGAGCCTAAAAACTATTAGTCAGAAAGTTCCTTGTGACCTTCTTAGTTGTTTTAGTTTGGTGTTGTACTTATTTGATTTTTTTGGCTTGTGTATTGGTTATGAACTCAATTGAGAATGTGTAAGATTCTAGTTGTAAATTCGTGTGCAGTTGTAGGTCAATCACTCAATCCCCTACCTACAAGATCCACAGACCATATTGAGACTATAAGAGAACAGAGTAGATTAATTTCAAGTTTCTTGTCAAGGTACTAGATGAGAAAGATAGAAATGAAATAAACGATGAAAGGACTGTTAATTTAGATCATGTTGACCCCAAACTGCTTCTTACATTTTCTTGGCTTTGTTGTTAAAATGCCAAAGCATTGACATTTTTTTAAGTAATTTAGCTAAATGTATTAATAATGTGAAAAAAAGAAGAAGTTATGTCCAAAAACTATGTGCTCTCATAGGAAACATGGTTGCCAAACTTGCTGAAGAGCAGTCTGAGAACTTCTAAGTTCTATACAATAATAGCAGTCATTTTATATTGTGACTAGAAGGGAATTTCAAAAATCACATGACAACCAAAATGAGTAGCAGGAATATCTAGACACTAGAAGAACTTATTTATAGCCATCATGATTTTATTGACAACCAAAAACAACATTGTTGCAAAAATATAGTCAGGCTGGTAATTAGAGCATGATCCAAGTTTGATGAAGATGGGCAGACTGACCTCCCAAGGGTTGGCCCATGAAGCTACATTGACCTGTGTAGCATCCAACTTACTTTCCTCCTCTTCCTTCTTGTAAAACCACCTTCCCCCTCCAATTCCCCTCTTTCCATTACCAACTTCCTAATTTCAACGATAAGATGTTCATAATACATACTGGTGGCCCAAATTATGTGTCTTCCCCTCTAACTAGTCCTAGTCCAGCTTGTTGAGGACCACCCTTTGCTGGGCTACTCTCTCTCACCATCATGGCTATGGAGATTTTCATTTTCCAGCACATTTCAACTATCCTCAAGAATTTGGTATCTCTACTGCATGAGAAGCTTGTTAGCAGCAAAGCAACATGAAGGTATATTGATTAAAAAAAAACTTCGACAGGGAGTGTGTGGGTGCCTAATAACAAGAATTTAAGTTTGATCCCTCGGCTATGTTGTCTCAAAATTAAAAATATATGGAGCTATATCATTGCAGGTTCAACTTGGTCGATAAGAGAGTAAGACACTAAGTTTAAATGCATGCCCTTGTCTTATTCATTGGACCATATTCATGCCAGGATCGGGAATACACACTCATTTTTCCCGATAAAGCCATCCTAAATTTAAAGGTCATTTGATCTAATAAATTTCCTTTATGATAATGAAAACAATGTGTATCATTATGCTTTATTAAAACTCCATTTTGTTCAACTTCTAACTAGCTAGATTTGAGCTTCATGCAGAAGGCTCTAGCCTATTAGCAAGAAAATGGTCATACAAAAAACAAAATTTAAATAAAGAAATACCAAATTTATCCTAGGTCCCAAAATGCCTCAAATCTGGGCTGCCTGGAACTTCGACATTCAACATTGAAATGAAAAGGCTGCTACATCATCAAAACATCGAGTAATTGAAGAGAAAACCTACGAAACCATGAGAAAGCCCTGAAAAGCACTTGGATAAAATTAAGGATAGGTAATCCTGACCTTTTTCTGAGCCAATTTCTGCAACTTGGGAATCACGTCATGCAATATAGCCTTGATGTATCGAATTTCAGCATTCAGGGTCATGACCGCTCTCTTGTTCTTCTGGTACCAAAAAAAGCCACAAAATTTAGCAGTTTTTTCCGGCACTTTAAAAATCGACCTAGGGGAAATGTATGGTAACCTTACCTGCTTTGCGGCCTCAATGACACAACGGTATAAAGCCTGAAAAAGGTTTTGTTTCCGGAGATGTGATTCTCCCTCTGTTTCTCTGTTTGTCAATGTTACTTTTCATACTTATTGCAAATGGCATCCACCCCATTGAGAATTTGATGATGCTCAACTTCATAATGATCATATATCGATTTTGAATCTGTATTTTCCTTCCGTTTGTTTTCTCTCATAATTCCTTCCCCACGAACGAAAAAACAAGGATTCCAAGAAAAACCTTGATTTCAAATTTTTCGAATCTGTTTTTTCCCTCGGTGTGTTTCCCTCATAATTCCTTCCCCGCAAACAAAAAACAAGGATTCCAACTAAAACCTAACCTTGATTTCAAATCTTTAGAATCTGTGTTTTCCCTCGTAATTCCTTCCCTCAAATAAACAAGGATTCCAAGTAAACCCTTCATTTCAAATCTCTTGCAATTTGGAAGTGAAATTGCGTTGATTCGAAATTCAAATTTCAACTAGGTGTGGAATTAATAGTGTTATATGAATTTGGCATTGGAGGTTGAATAAAGTTGTGGTAGTCCATAATTCTTTCCATGGATGGGAATTTTTTGTGTTGGTTTATGAATTCATAATTTTGGTGAGATTTATGTGACCTCTTAGTATGGTTTCTAGTGTTATTATAAATGAAAATAAAATTATGTAATTTCATTTTAGTATGTTTTCTAATGTTGTTATAAATGAAGATAAATTAATGGTGTGGACATTTAATTTGTCATTTTTCTATGATGTGAATAGTATTTGGTTAATTCTTCTTTTTTTTATAATTTTTTTCTTTTTACTTTTTCACTATTATGGTTTATGTGTGTAATTATAGTCTTATTATTTTTTTTCAAGTGTGAGTGGACTAGATTATTCTAACCTGTAATGAATGAACAGATTGAATGTTTGACTTATATTTTTTTATGCGAGAGTATTATCAAATACAACGTGTTTAATGTTCCCCTTGCATGGAAATCGGCTATTCTCCTCTACATGGTGGTTAGGTTATTAATTTGCTCAAGATTCGTAAACTACGCATGGCGAACTCTAATTGAACACCTCATATGTCTTTTTTCAAGGTCCAACATAGGGACATCAAGTAATTGGACCTATACTCAACCGGCCCTTTCCTTTATAGAGTGGGAAGTCCTTTACTCATTTCTTTGCTTGTTTTTACACTCTTCGTTAATTCTTATGATCGATGTCAAGTGCAGGCCTTTGCCTTGATCTTCACTAAGCACAATGCTTCATCTTGTCAGTAAGCACATTCAATAAGTAAAGCCACTTTGCTCACTAGGTCTACATTTGGGAAAATTTCTTCCCTTTAATTTTCTTTGTTTGATAATGCACCTTTATTTTCTTAGTCATTATCTAGTCATATATTTTAGTCCTCGACTAAATTAGTCATTTATGTTAGTCGCTTTTAGTTTAGTCACTTATTATCTAGTCATATATTTTATTCCTAAACTAAATTAGTCATTTAAGTTAGTCGTTTTTTGTTTGGTCACTTAAAATTGCTCAAATTTAGTAGTAATTCACTTGAAATGATTGCGGTGACTAGCTTTTTTAGTCACCTAGTCATTAATTTCATCATTTTCTACTAGTGTAACATTCTTGAGCCATGCCCTCCTTCCGTGCTAAA
This sequence comes from Pinus albicaulis, assembly GCA_034641835.2. Lineage (NCBI taxonomy): Eukaryota > Viridiplantae > Streptophyta > Pinopsida > Pinales > Pinaceae > Pinus > Pinus albicaulis. Next base: position 924,032,039 of record CM076584.1, on the reverse strand, counting down.
TACACAAAATCACTTCACATTTCATGATTCTCCTGCGACATTTAATTCATTTTGAGAAATTCTTAAGATGAATGAAATTCGAAATGTCAAATAAGAGTATTTATGTTTCCTCAAAGCAATGATTTCAGGCATAGCATCATCAACCATGAAGTCATTGACCCTCAAATCAAGACGAGTCTGAAAACACCTAAGCATGAGGCTCTCCAGCCATACTTGTATATCTTGTGATGTATTACGTGACATCACCACCCATGCAACTGGTACCCCTCTTTTTTTCTCATCAAAGACTGCAAGCGTGTACAACTGATACTATCATTTTAAACGAAATGAAGTTAATTTTAACATAAATAATTTTATTGAAGCAATCATTGGAAAAAAACTCACCCCATATTTGTTTGTATTGAATGTTGAGTCCATGGCTATCAAAATATTGTGGGATAACTTGACCATAGTTTCCAAAATCCATTTTGTTTGTATTCCAGCTATAAAAGGGATGTCTGCGCCATTGGGCTTTTAGTAGAAGAAGAAATCATCCTGGTTTCTTTGATACCAAAGATTCACACTCATTTCATCTTTGCTATGCAATTGATAACTTTCTTTCATTAGATGATTATAAATGTTTACAACATCTTTTCTGCGTAAGAAGAAATCCCTATATTTGGATGTAGCATATATGTCAAGGTATTTCTTTATTTTTATTTTACAAACAGAGTCAATTGGCAGTTGAAGAAAATAATAGCTTTCTAAATAAGAAATCATGTCCTTCAAAAGTCTTGGATTTCTCTGAGTAACATCATCACTTAAAGTGTTGTCTTTACCATGACAAGGCCATCCTTGCCCATCTTCATGATCATACTGATTGTATGTTATCATTGCTATGTTGGAATCTTGAACCATAATCTTTACAATAAAATGGCATTGACATCCCCTCTTTTTGGCATATGACTTCCTTCCTTTGCTTTTCCACTCTTCTCTCTTTTCAGCTGGACCATATGAGCAATGATAACTACAAAATAAATTACAAGAATGTCACCAAATCTGGTAAATATAAAGCATATTTAATATCAACATCTAAACAATGTAGTTCTAAAATATGTATAGCTCATACTGTAAGGATTTTGTGCTCAGGCGTTTGCTTTGTAGACGCAGGAAGGAACATCGAGCATCTAGATTCGATTCCTCTCCTTTTTTAAAATCATCAACTCTTCCTTTGGGAATTTTTGCAACTCGGTCAATATTCATGTTTTCTTTGTAGATTTCAGCCCAAACTAAATATTTACTAGAAAAAATGAGTTTGTCTTTTGGGTCTTGCACCTCAAGAGCCATGACTGACTTCCATTTATTTTCCATGCTGGATGACTGTCTGCAAAAAAATGTGAAAACATATTAGGGAGCTGGAAATGATGAGAAGGTGATTTGTACATATAAAACAAGAAATATAGTAATTTCAGATCCATGAAATATTGATGTAGTGGAAAATGATTTCTAGTACTCCTGTAGGTGCTGGAAAATCATTTTCCAAGGTGCTAGAAAATCAATTTCCAGCACCTACAAGAGCACTAGTACTACTGTAGGTGTTGTGAAATCAATTTCCAAGGTGCCGGAAAATCATTTTCCAAGGTGTTGGAGCACTAGAACTACTGTAGGTGCTGGAAAATAAATTTCCAAGGAGATGGCCCTAGGACTGCACCAAGTCAACTATGGAGAGGTCAACCATCCATGGTAATGGGAAAGGTGGTCAACTAATGAGAAAACAATGGTCCTAGTAATGGGAAAGGTGGTCAAAGGCCATTCTTTGAAAAACTGATTAGATGCAGCCTCCTTGAGGAGGGTCTGCCTTTCTAGCTGCTTGCTTTCGTAATGAATGCACAATGGATATGTGCTAGGAAATGGATTAATAATATTATTAATCTGGTTGCTGACACAATGAGATAACCCTATTGTTACTCTTGAGTCCTAAGACGTCCCCTCATTATCAACATTCAAAGGCAGAGAAATAGAGGTAATGTCACTCAGTCCTGTATTGTATGTTGATATGCACTGTCATCAATACTTGGCAAATTAAGCATACTGTAAATTGCCTTCTTCTACCCTTTAAAAAAGTGCATTGCGTTTTTTTTCTTCTTTTCTTCACCCAAGAACACAATTTTGTTGTAGGGAATTCTGTTGACTGGTGCTCCTGGAATAGGAAAGACACTTATGGCCAAGGTGAGTAGAGATTTTAATTTTATTAGTATAAGTATGTTTGTTCCAAGCCCCTGCTCTACTCCTGCTCTACCCCTGCTCTACTCCATAATAGGAATGGTATTTTCAGGTTGATGAGAGAGTGTCCACCTCCTTGACATGGCAATAGTCCTGGTAATGGGAAAGGTATATGTTAGGTCTCTGTAACAAGCAAGATTGGCAAAGTCCGATCACAGAGTTAACATCATTTCAACCAACTTTGGGATTCTAGGATCTAGCCCTCCTGAATCCGGAGAGGGATCTCTCCAATATGTACAAAGATGGATATTGTCTTTGAAGTTTAGGGTGATGATATTAGGCTAGTTATGAAGGCCTAGGGTTTTGTTTGGTTTTCTCAGATGGTTGAACATAGTTGCTGTCTGAGACGGAAAGATCTATATGCAAATAGGTTCAAAGGTGAGAATTGCAAGCAGACAGAATAAGATTTGATTCTAAAGAAAGATGATGGCAAGTTTTCAATCCATTGGGCTATGGAGTCATAAGAGAATTTAATTGAAACAACCAGGTTCAAGAGTAATCTATGGGGCAAGTCATCTAGGCCTAAGGATCTCTTTGAAGTTTGATTTATGGAATGGGGTGATACAAAAAGAAAGGGAATTAACAGATGCAGAACAAAGAGCATCCCAGGATCTGGTAAGTACTTTGAAACTAGCCAGCCTTTGAACAGGCACTTAAGAAAGACATAGAAGCAAACTAGGATCTGGTAAGTACTTTGAAACTAGCCAGCCTTTGATACACTTCTAATAGAACACAAATTAAAAACAAAGGGAAACTTGAAGGCAACCTTTGGAGCAGAGACTAGCGGGCAGGGCTCACCTTTCTCCTCATCTTAGTTCTTCCTTACTTAGTTGCTTTCAAGACAATCACCAAGACAACACAGAATGGCCCAAGATCTGATAAGTACTTTGAAACTAGTCAGCTTTTGACACATCCTAAGGGAAACAGACAAATAGTTGGGCAAACAAGAAAGGGACTCAGGGCTAACCTTTGATTTCCTCAATTCATTCCTCACACAACATATATGAAAGTAACATTTAAAAATAGCATTCAGCAGTGACGAAAAGATGAGGGAACGCCAGCATCTCTATGCTTAGACTGAATTAAATCATTTCTAAATAACACAATTAGAAGAAAACATTGGGATAAATATTTTTCAGCCAGAGAAGGTCACTGATATGCAGCAAACTCTAACACTGTTTAAACTGTTCTTTATAGTGGAAAATGAAACAAATTGAAAACAGAAATAAAATGACAAGTTACAGTGAGAATAACATCACCATCGGCATAGACCAGGATCCCATAAATCAGCTTGTATTGATTACTTCAAACCGGTTACAATCTTCACATCCAATGTTTTAATTCACCTCTCTTCACAACCTAATCTATATGTTACAAGAAGAGCTCCAAGGGCCCATGAAACCACTATTTACAGTCAAAAGTTTTCCACTCAGAAACAGCTACAGCGCTTCAGCAATTACATTGACAACCAACTAATCCAACCTCTCACTCATCTTCTTCTGGAGTATTTATAGAAGGATGAGGAGGTGAGATCTGATAAAAAGATCTCAAACACAATCAATGCAGAATTAATGTCTTCCTAACCCCGTGAGGTTCGATGAAGAAATTCTACAGGTGTTACATTGCATTAATGTGTTTATACTTAAGAAGTAAGCTCGAAGAGAGCTTTTGTTGACCTTTAAGGCTCCGCATACTATTAGGGCTATTCTGCAAATATTCTGGAATAAAATCTGGTGCAGAAATAACTTCTTGGTTGTTCCGAGGCATAGTATTTGATCTTGTTCAATAAATTCGGCCTCTGACTGATCGTTCTGAGGCAATAGGTGGCACTGTGGTGGTTGAGGAATCAATTCGCCTCAAAGTATGGCGGTGGAGGCGATCTGTCTGATGAACACTTTTAGGTTTTGATTTAATCCGTGTTCTGAGCCGGGGATTAGGCTTTTGATAACTGTCTTAGCCGTAATCCCCGCCAATCTACCCATATAACTACTGCTCTGGTTCACTTTGTCTTCAATCCGATACTCTTTCTCTGCTCTGATATTGACGTCATTCTTCAAGCTTTACAGGGACGTGCGGCAACCAAAGCTCATGAAACTTTGTAGATATCATTGTTCTTCTCCGTATGATCGATTCCCTGGACAAATCAGAAGGACTGGAGTCGTCACCCTCATCCATTAGATTTTCATAGAATACGAAGAAAAACCTTAAAAACCTGCAAAATACAAGAAAAATGAGGAAATCTTGCGTTATATGGATAGACTGCATCGGAATTCGTGCGGGAAAATGGAGAGATCGGAACCGTTGATCATATCGCGATCAACGGTTGGGAGCAAATTGAACAGTCAACGAGGAAAAAGGTGGACTGTACAACGGAATCGGGAGAACAAATGAGAGCCGTCGATCCACGGAGATCGACGGTGGGAATCGGCTCTTGAATGCGCCGGGGAAGACTTAACGGGCGAGTGAGTTCGTTAAAGGGTGAGCGGAAATGGCGATCAGGGACCGTCGGATGGGAGGGCCCAAATCCGACGGTGGGGATGAATCCCGCTGCGGGGCCATAGGACGAGGTTTAATGTGCGGGGAATAGACATGGCACGGCGGTTTTCGGAGTGAGGTGGAGAACACGTGTCGGCCAGCGTGTGGGATCGCTGGCCGACGGTATAAAACCGCTTCCGGACGAAAGGTGGTGCAGGCACAAACCGGTGGGAATGGAAAACAGCGCGGCGAAGGGGGGGTCCACCAGGTAAGGGGTACACTCCGCACCGTTGATCTGTGGGACAGATCGACGGCGGAGTTTTAATATGATTTTCTTTGGTGGAAAAAATAAAATAAAATAAACCCGACTTTGCATTTTTCAAAGGTTTACAATGTTTTCGGGTGATAAATTATTTATGACGGTTAAGCGCCTGGCGGTCTTAGCACGCGGTTCTGGCGTTGGGGCATATGGAGGAAGAAACGAAAAGGGGCTTAGCCTGAGGGGCTAAAACTTAACGCATAGAAACGCATGTTTTTCTATGGTTTTTTAACTGTTTTTTGCAAAAGGAGAAAGGTTTCGATAGGTCAAAAAGTGGGTTTTTAACCTTAGGAAATGAGATTAATGGAGGAATAAGGAATATAAAAGGGTTTGATGGAGTTTTTATGGATGAAAGGAGAGTTGAAGAAACGAAGGAAAGGTGGAAGAAGGGGAGAGGCAAAAGGAGGAGGATGCAACAATATTTGATTAGGATTTTCATGGAACATCAGAGGCAGAGAGGATAAAGAGTATGTAGAACCAATCAGTAGTTTGTGATCTTACCAACAGTCTTCAAGCACCAACAAGTTTCAGGATTAAATTTGTTTCTTGAAGGCTGCAAAGAATATTTAGCCACCAACTGATATAATTTGAAAAATATAGGTGGCTAACAGTATATACAAGGTCAAGGTACTGAGCTTGAGCAATGACTTGCTCTTCTGTAACAATGCCTCCTTTGGCCACATCCTCAATAATTTTGGGCAATAATGACTTGATAAACCATTCAGCCAAAATTTGATCCAGAATGAAGACTTTCACCAAACGTCTCCTACATCTCCATTCATGAATGTGATCGGATATGTACGTAGAAGTAGATTGTTTTAATGAGGTCAACAATTATGTGTCATTGTCGTATCTGACAGGAAACTGAAAATGGGTTAAGAAAGCAGTAGCTAGTGCATTAAAATTATTAAATGAGCCTCGTGGTAACTCAGTGTACCATTTGGCAGCTAGACCAATGAGAGTTCTCTGAAAAAGACGTGATCGAATTGAATCATCGATTAGTGAATTGGATGCACACCAGAGGTGATAATTCATAACATGATTAGATGGATCTTCTCCTTACTTACCTTCAAAATTTGGAATATCAATGGGCAACTTATTAGGCATCAGTGGTCAATACGGAAGATAAAAAATGGGATCATTCTTAAGGTGTGATAGATCAGGTAAATCTAAAGTTGCTATGAATGGTAACCGACGACTAGGGTCTTGATAACCTTGTGTGATCAAAAAAATTCTAGGAGGAGGATATCCAGGATATCCTCGAATTGGACTTGCATTGGGAATTGTGTAACCTCCTGGATAACCAGGATTAACCAGACCAAACTGGGGTTGTTGAGGTACTTGATAAGTATACCCAGGATACGGCTGATACTGATATGTTGGATTTTGTGTAGCATGTCCAAATTGATACTACCCCTAGTATGGTTGATAAGTAAATTGTGGTTGAATAGTGAGAACCGTACTTGTACCAGATTGTCTTGTAGGCATCTGGACCGTAGTCTAAATCATAGGTCCCGACTATGGCACAAATACTTGAGGAATTTACACTGATATAGGGGTAGTAGAAACAGGAGTTATAGACACTCCAAAAATAGGTGTGGTAGGTTGAACAGAAGTTGCAGCAGCAGCAGCAGATTGAGGCGAAGTCTGAGGTGTACTAGGCCCAGGCTGCTGAACAGTCACGGGTGCAGAGACTTGAATGGTAGGCTATATTGGTTGTTGGGTTGGACCAGAACCTATGGGCTGTCCAGGTTGATTAGGTAACTACACATTAGGTTGCATAGTCTGTTGAATTTGAGATGGATCCCACACCATATTAATTCCGGGATATTGACCCATAAAAGGTTGTGCATACAAAGGACCATAACTAGGTTGAACATAGGGTTGATAATTAACTAGAAAATTTCCAGCTCCTTGTAATAATGGCTGGCCTGAAGGAGGTTGAAAACCTTGAATTGGGTACTGACCTTGAGGTTGATATTGACTTTGAGGAATGTACTGAATCTGGGGTTGATATTGTCCCTGAGGTATGTATTGACTCTGGGGTTGATATTGACCTTGAGGTATGTACTGTCCTTGTGGTTGATATTGACCTTGAGGTATGTACTTTCCTTGAGTTTAGTCCCCAAGCAAGAAATATTGTCCTACAGTTTGACCTCCAGGTGGTAAAAAACTGCCTTGAGGTTGTCGCCCGAGCGGTAATTGACTACCTTGAGGTTGCCCCCCAGGAAGTAACTGACTTCCTTGAGGTTTCCCCCTAGGCGGTAACTGACTTCCTTGAGGTTGAGGATTTGGAATATTTCCAGAAATCATATAAATATGTTATGTGTTCAACGTTGCAGTGTTTGTTCCATTCGTGCCAGATGATAACATTTGTTCAATTGGTTGAGGAGCTACTCCTGAGAAGGTACCATAGAGTGACTGGTATCCCTAAGGAACAGATGAACCACCAAATAAAAATGTTTCTGGGGATTCAGAAATCATAGATGACTCACCTGACATAGCTAATGAACATTGATAACCTCTCAGTGTAGGGTAAAAAGGATTATGGGGTGGTGAATAAGTAAGACCTGCGTTTTGTAAAAAATCTATTAATGATAATGATAATCTGTAATGATAATATTTTTCTGGACCTACAAGTTCTTCAATACATATGAGATCAGAAGGAAGGTTTTCGGTAATGCGATTTCTTCCCCTAGGTGAATCAGGATCACTAGAAGTCGGAGTAAAAAATCCTGAAAATTATTTCAACACAGCAGGTTCAGTGTCTGGCTCAGAAATTTTAGGTTCTTCAGCTAATTCACTGGTTGCAGAAGCAATGTCATTGATTTCAGAAATTGAAATTGGCTCTTGAATATATTATGTTGTTTTATGTTGATTTACTTCATGATAATCAGGATGAGTAATTATTGATGATTCTCTTGGTTCTGTTGATCTAATTCTACTCATAGTATGCAGTGCCAAAGCTTTCAGTCCTTCAAGTTGGCTTGGTGTATACTCAGGGGGTTTCCCCTGAAGTCTACGTGATTGTCTTGGTAATTCATCCATGATTAAAAATTATTAATCACACACAATCAAAGAAAATTTCAATTAAAACTCCTAAAGTCACTAAGGAAACAATCAAGTGATCAAACATTTATAAAATCTAGGAAATCAAACCACACACAAACAGTATATTCCCACACTAAAAACACTAGTTGGTGATGAAATCCAACATCGTAGTAATTTAATGCAGAAATGGCGGTTGGAACAGTTACCCCGACAACTTGCTTAATGAAACAGACCGGTGCAAGTTTCTCCACTTAAACCATCTCGAGTGAAGATAACCCTCTAGAGAGTCCAACTGAGCCTAGTCAATGTCTGCTCCAGGTACAGTGGGATCTTTCCTCCACCATCACCTTAGGAAAAAATATACCTGGCGGAACAGTCTACGATCTGATATACGCGCAAGGGCAAAGTAACAAAGCTCAATCCCCTTGAAGGCTGCTGGACATAATCCAAGGTATACCGACAAGTGACCCCAAGCTCCTCGACAATGGTCAATTCGAGGTTTACCGTTGTTAATGCGCGCACATCTTTTATCATTCCCAATGAGTTGGAATTGATCACCTCACTCGTTCGGATATGATCTTGTGCTTGACTCCTTTAAGAGAAGCTTCACAGAGCATACAACCTAATATTGGATTTTTCCTGCTGCAAGATTGACTACTTGTTTGTTTTAATTGTCTTGGAGAGTTAATTACTCCCTACTCCAAGACACTAGCCTAAGCTATGTTGGTGAAAAGAGTCCTAGAAATATAAAAATTACTAGATTGATTTTAATTTAAGCGTTGCTTTTAAAAGGTTTTTTCTTAGGACAATAGGTGCGAAAGTGAAACTTTGATGATCTGTAGTGACCCGACTCAAAACACTAAAAATGCATCTATTATGAGAAAAAATTCATTTCCTTTCAATGAATTCTATCTAAAAGAAAGAGTTGAGAGATGCAATCTTTTAAAACAATTCTTTCCTTCAAAACAAGAATATATGAAAAGAAATCTTATTTCACGAGAACGCAAAATGACCAATTTCTCAAAAAGAAATCCCTTTATTATTCAAGATCGAAACTACAATCAAACATTCTCCAAAATAAAACTACAATTCTAGAAATCTAAAAATAACACTCAAAACTAAAAACACTAATTACGAGATCTAAAAATTCTAAGAATTAAATCTGAAATCAAAACTTTAAATATTTTGAGGACATTTCTCTTAGTTTGTAATCTAACTAAGAAATAGGTGGACTACCCATTTGAGTACATTCTTCCACAGGACCAACAGATTGCTCATAATCTTAGATTTAAGTTTTCGGAACTTCCGAGCATCCTTGAAAAAGTAGCAAACTAACTCAAATGAGGGTTATGAAACTATAAAGTAAACAACACACGAAACCAAGTGAATCGATTAGTTCCATGATACATGTAACAAGTATTCACACAACTAAGATTTCTATTACCAGAGAATGCATTGATTTTGACAAATTTAAGATCCAAATAGATCTACTCTGTATTGAATTCAGGAAACTCTTAAAAGAATAGGATGTGTAATGATCTCCATGTAGGATATAGGATTTTCCTTTGATGGGTGCACTAAGTTTTCCCTAATTGAAACAGTTGGTACTATGATTGTATTACTGAGTTGATCATATGTTGATATATTTTTATAAGCCCTGTAAAAGTGATTGTGAGAGTATTGTTGTTCATTGTTCATGGTTGATGATGTTCATGTGTTGATGGTTTGCTCTCATGTTTATATGTTGCTCATGTAATTATGTATATAGATCTTATAATTGATTGTTGAGTTGCCGGTTAATTAATACATGATTTAGTTAATTGTAAAGAAATGGAAAAACGGTGTAAAATTTTATCCATTGGGGCACAATACTCCATTGGAAGTTTTCCCTAATTGAAACAGTTGGTACTATGATTGATCAGTAATACAATCAGGAGGATTCTTTTGTTCGACGAAATGGAGCGTGATAGGACAGCTCCAGGACTGGCTCCTCCGACAACCCCGCAGCTTTCTAGGTAGGAAGTGGACCCCGCACCCTTGCCTCCGCCACCTCCCTTCCTTCGCCACTTCCCCCTCCGCCAACCCGCACAACCGCATTTTAAAATTTGAATTTTCATGTGCCCGCTTTCATTCACCTGCCTACAACAGTCTGGATAGTAGTAAATTTTCTTAGGAAAAAATACTGATAAAGCTTCTGAAGGCGATGCAATTCCAGCTTATTTAGAAACGAATTCAACCATGGAATCTCACCTTCATTCATCTACCTGCAGCGATCTGGATAACCGTAAAGCTTCTTAAGAAACAATACCGATAAAGCTTCTGAAGGCAATGCGATTCTAGCTTCTCAGAAACGAATTCAACCATAGAATATGTACATTCTGATGTTGGAGATGTTATTTCTCGGGATATGCCAGAAGAAAATGAAATGGGTGATCATACAGATCTCAGCTTCATATAAATATACACTTATTTCGTGGTGTATATATATTCAGAAGGCCCATGGTGATGCATAAAAGGATTAGTGTTAACTTTTCAATGCTTGGCCATTAAAATAAGTTGATATTTTACAATATATTGAACTCTGCTCCAATTGTATGTATTATAAGTGGAGCAGTTGCATCTTGCTACTTGTGTCCTCTTGGTCTTGGTCTTCAAACGCGTATTAACTCCATGAATATTTTACTTTTTAGCTTTTTTTTCATTTCGTTCTTGTAAAATTTCATGGAGATATGAAGAAATGTAGTGCTCTCTCATTTTTCTAGGATTGGTAATTCTTGACCCTAAGCAAAATATCTATTTTTTTTCCTCAAAACATTCTCCAATCTCTGCCTCTCTTAAATTCCACTTCATATTTTCTACATGTTAAGGTTTTGGGTCCATGGAATGGAACCAACTGTTGGTTATACTTTCTTACATGGGTTTGATGCAATGCCAATAAGAGTTGTAGCCTAGATTTTATTCTGAGTGGATACTGGCGTATCATTGTAAAAAAAGATAGAGTTTCACCTGATGTATTCCATTAAGGGTGTGGACCTGAGAAGATAGTTGCAAAGAGATTTAAAATCATAGGAATCCACACAAATCATCAATTATGTGGCATAGATAAAGAGGAAATATGAAAACATGCACTCACACAACCTTTCTCCATCAAACATTATGACAATTAACAAGAAAGCAAAACTTTTGTTCATTTGAAAAAACAAATCATATGAGTGGGAATAATTATGTATCAAAAATGATTATGTCATGATCCTATTTATACAAATGACATCATGCAATACATCTTCGAACAAAGGATCAAAGGAGATATGGATATTGGAAATGCATATAAAAAAAATTTCCTGGAAACAAATTTTGTAATCAAATTAAGAAACAATTTATAAAAAAATTTAAAAGTTATTCCAAAATGTTGGAATTTTTTTCCTGTAGGCACTGGAAAAATCATTTTCCAATGCCTACAGGAAAAAATTTCCAACATTTTGGAATAACTTTTAAATTTTTTATAAATTGTTTCTTAATTTGATTACAAATTTGTTTTTTAATAGTTAATTCACCAATTTAATTTAGTGATTTGATTTTCAATGAGGAATTTTTCCTTTTTCTTTTTCTTTTCACATGTTTTTCCTATTTATTAAAATGGTACCAAAACTAAATTGGATTTTCTAAAAGTTCAAAACTTTGTCATGTCATTATAAAAGCAAAACTTCACCATACTATTTAGACTAAACTCAATTAACATCTTAATAAGAAACTATAAAAAATTGTACAGAAAAATTAAACAAAATTAAGATAAAAAACAAAAAATAATCCACAAATAAAAAAATTTATAAAAAACTATAAAAACTATAAACAAAACTAAATAAAAATAAAAAAATAATCCATAAATAATAAACCTTATACTTACCTTCTATAACTAAATCACAACTAAACTAGTAATAAAACTTACCTTCTCTAACTAAAACACAACTAAACTAGTAATAAAATAAGTAATTAATTTATGATGTAAAATCTAATAAATTTTAACTCTTGATTCCCCAAAACTAACATCCATGCCCCTATTATTTTCATCCCAACAAATAATAGATTCTGTTATAACTGATTTGTTACGTAAAACTAAAATTTATAAGCTATATTTGTGGCAAGATCTATCTGTCATCCAAATATCTACCATCAAAAGAAGTTCCCGTTAAAAATACTCACTTGGGGATGAGGAGTTAGTAGACACTCCTGATCATCATTCCATTTGAGAGGAATCTTTTTTATAGACTATTTTTATTTTAACGTCGTGGAAATTTAAAATATTTTTTTATTTTTTCTTTCTAATGAATTTTATATGGTATAGATACTAAATCCTCTGCTTTTCATATGGTTTGCAAGACTAGGTGGGTTGACTTCAGCAAAACAGCGGCCCCCAGAGCTACAAGTAAATGCAGAGTTTATGTATTTTTCAAGCATTATTAAAATATGGATCCTGAATTCAAGCTAAGGTTTGTAAAACACGATGGGTTGACTTGAGAAAATAGCAGGCACCAGATCAGCTATAAGTAGATGCAGAGTTTATGCATTTTTCAGTTTTGATGTATGCACTGGATTTAGCAAGGTAAGTCATGAAATTAATCTTAGTGTTGGAGCCCAGCCAAGTGACCAAACATGGCACACTATCGCAGTATTGCCATAATATCGATTCTTGTTCTGGCAGCCACTTTTCTAAATGTTGCTTGCTTGCTCGGACAAGCAAAACAAAAAGAAACAATCACCAGCTTTGATTTTCCTATTTTTAATGTGAGCTCTCTTAACGATATTGTGCTGAAACAAGATGCAAATGTGCACAATAATATGATCTATCTAACAAAAAGCGGAGCTCCCAACAATTTTAATGGGAGCCTGGGCTGGGCCACGTACAAATTCCCAATTCGCCTTTGGAATAAGAAATTTTCGCGCGTTAGCGGCTTTAAATCTCTGTATCAAAGGCGAAAAGAGCTTCCCCTTTTCTTGGCAGCTTTCAATGTCACTTTCAGTTCAATGTAGACGGAGCAGTGGGTGAGAAGAGCGGGCTTTATTTCTTCATGGCACCTTTCGGTACTGAACCACCACCGGCCAATGAATCCTCTGCCATGTGGCTTGGGATTTTCAGTAATTCCATAAATGGCACAGCTCCTTCACAGGCCATGGCCATTGAATTTGACAACAATCATGTGGGGCTTGATGTCAATAATATTTCTTCAGTGGCAAGCAATTCGTTACCTAGAAAACAGAGGGTTAATAATGGCTATATAACTTGGGATGCCTGGATTGAGTATAATGCCACAGGAATGGTGCTTAGTGTGTTTCTGGCGAATGTAAGTTCTAAACTAGTTTCCTTTTCCTTTTTTAAATGTGGAAGAGCTGATCTTTCCGGAGGACTGGTTTACTTGGGATTTAGGTTGAAACCATTGAAATACACCGTTGACGATTGGAGATGGATTATTGAAAAGTACAAAAAGAAATTCAGCACGTGGTCAGCAAAATGGCTCTCAAAGGGGGGCAGATTGATATTAACACAAGAAGTCTTTCAACAACAAACAGTTTTATGGGCACATCTATATGTGATCCCAAAACAGATTTTAAATGACATTAGAAAGATTATGGCTCAGTTTATCTGGGGAGGAAGAGGAGATAAGAGACGCATGCACTTAGCTAGATGGGATACAATTGCAATTCCAAAAGATAAAGGTGGATGGGGCATAAAGGATTTGGAAATCTTTGGTAAATCCTTGCTTATCAAATCATTGTGGAGGGGCCTGAATTACAAGGGAAAATGGCAAGATATCATTAGAGGGAAATATTTGGGACAGGAGTCTATGGAGTCAATAGCCACTAAGGGATGGAAGGCACAAAAGAAGAAATCAAATATTTGGAAGGGCTTCAGTTCAATTTGGCCCACTGTACAAGGAAATTTGAATTGGTTTTTTTCGGATGGCTCGAAAATCCTAATCGGCAGCACCAACATGTTGGGAATTGATAATTTTCGTGACATTGATGGAGCATTAATCTTGGCACTAAACCAAGGTGGCTTCTTTTACTTAAAACAGATTATTGCTAATTGGGAGAATGGGATCCCGATTTGGAAGTCTTTCAAAGACACAGGTTTGAATCATAGATGGGAACAATCTTGGGCAAACTTTCTATTTCCCTCAGACATTTGGGACTGTGTAAAATCCCTGTGGGCGATAGGCTTATTTGGAGAGATAAAACAATTGAGAGCGGCCCGAAGGTAAAAGATATTTATCAAACCCTCATAGAATCAAAGCTTTTTTTGGGTGCAGACAGCTGGTTTAAGATCATATGGAAGGTCAAGGTTGAAATAAAAAAGATTTTTTTTTATGGCTCGTTTGGAGGGATAAAAACAATACTTGGAATAACCTGCAAAAAAGGGGTTGGCAGGGTCCGAGTTATTGTTTGTTATGCGATGCAGATGGTGAAGATAACTAGCACCTTTTCTATCTATGCCCCTTTGCAAAGAAAGTCTTGGAAATGCTGTGTTATAATTGGAATTTCCCAATCCTAGAGTACTCAAACACTGTGGATTGCATAAGGTGGTGGTTCAGTGGGGGAAAAACTTTTAGAGCCATACCCATTCTATTCCACTGGAATATTTGGATAAACAGAAACAGAATGATTTTTGAAGGGAGACCTTGCTGGCCGGATAAAACTTTTAACCAAATCTTAATTTCCTGGGAGAGGCAAAGGACTACTGAGAAGCAGCCTGTGGATTTTTCCAAGAGGAACAGACCTCATGATTTACATTTCCCGGCAGGATATTTTGATGGGGCTGCACAAAATAATAATTGCGGTTGTGGTGTTTGGCTAATGCTTTCTCCAAATTGCCAATACAAATTCTTCTGGGCTGGTGGTATAGGTACTAACACGAGAACAGAATGCATGGCTCTTTGGGGACTTCTATGGGTGGCGTCACTTCTGTGTGTGGAAAACTTATGGATCTTTGGAGATTCTAAAATACTAATCGATCATATGAACAACAAATCTAATCTAAACCCTGGACTGATAACTCACTGGATTGAACGTATTCATATACTGAGGGAAAAGTTCACTTTTATCTCCTTTTGTCATGTGTACAGATGTTCTAATTTGCCAAAGAAGGGACTGGAGAGTATTTTCGGATACATGAATTATGAGTTCATTAATCTGTAGGGAACAATAGCTGAAGGAGTGATCAATCTAGCATAACTGCTCAACCACATGCTGAAAAAAGAGACTTAGTTTTCACAGTTGGAGCTTTTCATCTATTTCTGTGTGGTGCTTTCCAGCTATCCCATGGAAAAAAGATATCTGTGACTACTGTCCTATTTTAATTGCTATGTAGCTGCTTCCTGTTTGTGGTAATTCCTCTTTGGAAGTTTCCATGTTTTTCCAATTTTGTTTACTGAACAAGTATGAGGTTAGCCCTCACAAATTGTAGCCCTGAATTGATGTTGATCATCTGAAGATTGAAATTTGTTTTTCTCGGGTACATTATATAAACCAGCTGTATTTTTTCATGCTGAAAAAAAAAAAAAAAAAAAAGTTCTAAACTAGTATAGCCCATTTTGCATGTGGAAGATATAAATTTATCGCAAATCCTTCTGCTAGATATTGTTGTTGGTTTCTCGGCTTCGAAAACAGGGGAAAATATGAACATCATTTCATGGAGAATTTTGAAATCAAATCCATATTATTAAAAGGAAAATCCAGAGGTGAAAGAGTTTTTGTATGTTTTGTATTTGGAGGCACAACATTAAAAAATTCTCTTACTGTCAATTGGAATCTAAAATATTTATCAATATAATCTCAAAACAAGAGAAACATATATTCCACTAATAGAATCAAAATTTGGAGAATGTACCAATCTCTTAGAAAAATCACAGAGAACAAGACACATAAATAGATCAGATTCAACTATAAACCTGATAATGAGAGTTAAGAACAGTCCATGGGGATGCTAAAAACACCATAATGGAGCCCTTCGCGTGCAAAAGAGAACAGAAACAATAAAGGGTAGAGATTCCTTCAACATTTGTATATGAAGCTGAAATATATGAAAATGCATTTTCAAATAAATACCAATGTGTGTTGATGCTAATAGCGAAGAAATGGAGCAAGGCCTCTATAAGAAGAGACAAAATTATGCAAAATCTAGAGCTCTTTAACATGTACATCTGAAAGGAAATTGGCTTCAATGTGAGTATTGACCTTCGAGAAATGTTCTGAAAGAAGCAAATGAAGTACTCTACACCAATAATCGACCAGAATGGTTTGCTTGACCTCCAAGGATAATTCCACTGCTCGTTCGTGCTCCTCCCTGGCAACTGAGGTGCGATCGAGAAACTGAAACACGCGACCGAGAAACTGAAACGTGCGACTGAGAAACTGAAAACGAAAACTCCCTTGCATGGAATTATCCATCAAATTTGTGCAGCATTGATGGTGGTAGGTGGCCGAGGGTCGTGAGGGTGGTGGGTGGGGAAGGAGCGGCGCCAGGGGGAGGGGTGGCGGAGGAGGCGCTTGAGGTGGGGTCCACGCTAACGTCCACCGAGAGCCATCGTCATCCGCTGTCGTCGAGAACTGGAGAGGCGGGGTCCACATCGCGCCGGAGAAGGGTGAGGTCGCTGGAGCAGGGGGATCGGGAGCTGTCACATTAGCTCCCGATTCGTCGATTAAAAGACTCCTCCAATTTAAAACCAAAAAAAAAAAAAAAAAAACTATCTAACCATGTAATAAGTGGAAAATGAGCCCACACCCATTATCACACAACTCGATACCATACGTGTATTTAAAAAAAAGTAATAATTAGTTAAACGTGAAAACACAGGGGTACTAGCAACTCCTGTAGATTTGAGTGGTCAGCTCTCTCCCAATAAAGGGGCAAAACATATTTAGCAGGGTATAGAGTTATTAATACGTGGGCAACAGTTGGATGTTGTACCTGTTTTAGTCTAATTATTGAGATATACTAACTTAGATATTTATGGTTCAATATTGGTTTCCAATAACGCTATCGATTAAATGGACATAAATCAGCTCATTATGGTTCAACCGACTTTTCAAAAATAGATAGTTGAAAAAACGGTTTTTGATATATAAATATTTTCTAAAGAAAGACAGATTGTGTGTAATTATATTTGTTTCAAATATAATAATAATGTTATATTATATTTTCTATATATTAAAAAATAGATAGTTGAAAAAAAGGTTTTTGATATAAAAAGAAAGAAAGAAAGTATTTTTAAAGTCCACAAGGTTAAAAATAACTTATGGGACATATTTCTTCTCCATCTGTCTCTTGTATTCGGCCCTTTTCCTGTGGAGTTTTACAATAAACGCTCTCAGCTTCTCGACAAACTCTTTGTTGAATAGATTATCTCACAAACTCTTAGTTGAATAGATTATCCCAAGAGCTAACTGCAAGAATACCTGCTTAGTTTTCTTTGTTGTCTTTGAAGGCCTCGCATTCTGAGATGAAATGTTTTTCTATTTCCACTTTTCCAGAAGAGAAAAAAATACATACTCTTTCCTCCCACATTTCTTTCGGCCTTTTCTAGCGCCCTGTTTCACAACGAAGTTGATGAGAATTAGTCCTTAATTGAGCAAGAATAATTTTAGGTCTCTAAGAAATATTAGCCTCTATGTACGCGTTTTCTTGATGATTATGAGTGGGGTTAAACTCTTCAATGTAGTGCTTCTTCTTTCTCCTTAGATATTTCTCCCAAGTATGTTTGTGGAACTTATCCATAACAAAAGTTTTTATCTCTATACTGTTTGTAGGACACATGCTCCAGCAAATACCCCATTTACTAAACCATTTGTTATTTTGTTGCATCCAAGTCTTCTTTCTTTTGCACAATCTATCATTAAACACAACCTTAGGCCAGCTACCCTCTTCCATTTGCTCAATTTTTTTCAAGTACCTTATGACTCGCACCATAGAAATTGCTTCAATAGGAGTAGTCCCTATTTAACTTAACAAGATAGCATAAGGAACTGCACTTTTAATTTTGAAATTGTTTGTAATCAAACACTTTTGAATTTTCTCAATTTGTTTCCACTGCATCTTGGTTATGTTGTTGGCCCACAGTTCACAACCGTAGAGAATTACCGGAATCACTAGAAGCCCGAAAAGAGTTAAAGTGGTTTTCCAGTCCCATAGCTCTGCCTCTCTACACCTGCTTTGAAGGGCATAAAATTCTTTCCAACCCCCTAAAGGTCTTCAAAGTAGAACTTATGTTGGTTATGCTTTCTTTTGTTAGAGAAAACCACTACTTTCGTTTTGCTGATATTGACTTGCATACCCACCCTTCTACAAAAATGTTCATACGTTCTCTTGCAAACCAGGAGCCTATTTAGAAATCAGTATAAGGCCATCTACGTACAAAAGAAGCCTTATAGTGAACTTGCCCAAACGGATACCGTCACCCCCTTGCAAATTTAGCTACTCCTCAAGATTTTCAGTATATAAACCAAAAAGGGTTGGAGATAATGGGCAACCTTTCTTGACCCTGATATCTCTTCTAAAACTTTCAGAAATGCTTGTTGAAGTTCTAATTTTGACTTTCACCTCTTCATACAGCCTATGTGCAGCTGTATGAAATTCAAGTGAAAAGAGCATTTTCAAATTAAATTTCTAAATTTAATTTTAAGTCAATTTCATTCAAAATCAGGTCAAAAAGCACTCCCATTAGGTCATTAGGGTTTTACATTTTTCAAGGTCATCCTTGGGTGTTTTGGGCACTGCTTTTCCTTTGCTAGAATCTGGCTCAGATATAATAGAATTTCAAGACATGGTTATTCAAGAAAGACCTAAAACTTCCAAAGAGGATTATCTTCTCAGTTCAAAACCTGCAAGTAAGAAAAATGGACAAAGTTTGGCACTTTTGTAGAAGTGTTGGAATATTTTTGAGCAAAAAGTACTGACGATGTAGACTGCCTACTCCTGAATGAAAATAATTTACAAAAAGGGAAAGAGGAAAAACTTGGTCTTGTAGATGAAAAGGGTTATAAACTTGTTAGTCCATTAGAGTGCCAAAGTAGTGATTACTTGCAGGAAAATAACATGGAGGAAACACACAAGGCTAAACATGAAGAAAGTCTATCAGAAAATATTGAGAATATGGAAAAAAGGTAAGGTGAACTAGACAGAAATGAATGAACTTGAAAGGGCTATAGAGAACTTAGAATACAACATTGATGATTTTTGTAAAGAACTACAGACACTTAGGGTTTTGAAAAGGTGGCCAGAGAAGGTGGAAAAGATGATTTGAACTTTATGGTGGAAACTGCAGAAGATTTTGAAGATGATACTATGTGATTAAATCCCAAAGTTTTCAAATTGAACATGTCAAGCCCTAATGAGCAAAAGAAAATCCAACTTCATGACTTCAGCAACCTGCAAATGAAAAAAAGTGTCAAAGAGAATTAGTGGAAAAGAAAGAAGACTTTGAAACATTAGAAAGTGGGTTTTCCAAGTTAAATTAAATCCACAAGCCTATGAAATCCTATTTCACACTTCAAGATAACCATTGTTACCTTTCAAAACATCAAGAGCACTCAACAAGGAATAATTTGTGAGTTTTTGGGTAAAATTGTCCTAAGTTTCCTTGGCGCTTCACGTTTGCCTTGGCGTTACATGCCTGGGAGTTGGCGCTGCACCCTTGCCCGTTTTCCTCAACACATTTTCTGAAGGCACTGCACGCCTATAGGCTAGCACTGCGCCCTTGCCAGAAAGGACCCTGTGAAAGTTATATTGGAGTTGCACACTCAAATATTGGCGTTGCGTGCTTGGGTTGGCACTGTGCCCTCAGACATTGGCACTGTGCGCCTGGACAAAGGAGTTTGCCAAGGGTTGGGACCACTCAAATCACATCAAATCTTCTCCAAATTCTTTCCAAAGTCATCCAATCACTCTTGAGAGGTAAGTACATAACATTAAGCTTGCTTTGAAGCTATTTTACCACTATTAATTGAATGGAAATGAAACCCTAAGGGAAACCCTAAGTTTTAGCTTAAGATCACTATTTTATCCCTATTTCATCCTCCTTAAAGAAAATCAGTCATAAACAAGGGTAATTACATTTCTTGAGGGTTTTCATTCATCTAGTTTGTCACAACACCCATTCCCTTTCATTTATTCCCTTCATTCACACTCACTCCCTTCATTTTTTCAAAACTGCCATTTCATTCCCTTCCCCTCATCTCATTTCATTTGTGCCCTAGGGTTTTATAAAACAGAGTAAAGATGTCAGAGGAAGAATATAGCGGCATGGTTGGTGAGGCACAAATGCCAAGGAGACATGATCATAAGGGAGGAAAAATAAACAAATTTGAACCCATCACCACAAGGGAACTCATGGCATCTCCTCTTACTGTTTCTTGCTTTAAACATGTGGGTTGCTTTGAGTTTTGTGAGAGAGTGCAGCATGTCCAAAATCACCCGGAGCTGACAAGACTATTCATCATCAATCTACATGAAAAGTAGGCCAATCTTGCCGGGGTTACATTTGAGATGTCCACTAATGCCATTGCCGCTACTACAGGGATACCTAGTGTGGGAGAGAAGTGGTTCAAACAAGCAAACCTGGACATGAGTTATTTTGGACCATACCTCAAACCTAAGTATAAAGATCACCACAAGTCCATCTTCCCTTTTTCTCATCTTCTTGATAGATATGCACTCATGATGATGATAATAATGAATTATTTCACTTGTGAGGGAAGGTTTTCCCGCCTCTACTCATACCATATCCGCCTTCTTATGCATTTCACTAGAGTTAGGATGTTGCATATACCATATTATATTTTCCGTAGCATTGAAAAAATGGCCTACATTGTGCAAAAGAGAGATTATAATCATCAAATGCAGAGCCTTTTTCATCATTCACTCATCAAGATGGTGGCCATGCATCAGCTACAGCAGAAAAACATTCCATGGGATACCTTCATTTCGAATGAGGTTTTCACTATTCCACATTGCCATCATTAGCAGGATATTCTTCATCTTCTCATCCTCCCATATCCACTTCTGAATCACATCCTGATGTTCATACATCACCATCCACTCACATCCACTCACCTCATATTGATCCTTCCTCATCACCTTTCCACAACCCTTCACCATCATATCATGATACCGAAGCATCAAGTAGTGAAAGAGATATTGGGACAGCTGGCACTAAAATGAATGATATTGAGCCTTTTCCTTTGACCTATCATAGAAGCCACAGGCATGTGTTTGCTTCACTTGAGGTGAAAGGGGCCATGCCTTCTTCATCAGCAAAGCAGGCCATCAGTGAGGTCAGGGCAATTAGATCTCAGAAAGAGGTCGAAAAGGCCATGGCTTTGCTAGATGAGACCTTGAGAATTTTTTATGGCAGTGATGATGAGGAATATTAGCGTCCTAGATAGATACCGAAGACCATTGGGCTGAAGAGGGCTTTAGCCCGGTAAAGGGAGAAAGAGGCAGAATTGGTAGAGCAGCTCACTCCAAGTGAGCTGCTTGCCATAGAGAATAGTAGGGATAGATAATCTTGGCTTGAGAGGGAAAATTTACATTTAGAGGGTCAACTAGAAAAGGAAAAGAGAGACGCTGACATGCAAAGGAATATGGCAAGACATTATGCCATGAGAAACAAGATTGCAAGGGCCAAGCTCAAACAAACCCATGCAAAGATTTAGGATTTGACCGAGGAAAAAGAGAAAGAGAAGCTCAATATCCTTGCTAAGGTTTCCCTCCAATCCTCCAAACCTTGATCAGTAAGCTAAATTCCAATTTTGGCACTTTTGTGCACATTTTGAATTTTTCACAGTTTGACCTGCAGAAAATTGGCCAAACGCGCAGCGCCACTGGCGCTGCGTTGTTTTTTGGGGCATCCAAATGGAAAAATTCAGAATATTCATTTTCCTAGTGGCAAGTACATCAACTTCAGAAAGTTTCAGAAGATTTGGAGTAAAACTGGTCCCTCAAAAGGGCCAAAAACTACCAAAAAATCACCTTTTTGCCCTCTTTTTGGCTCTGGTGCTGTGAATTTAGAAGTCTTGGGAGAAGTGATTTTTGATAGGGCATATGGGCACCATTTTGAAAAGTAAAAGAATATTTGGAAAATAGACTCATCAACCTTTCCAATGAGCCATCATGGAGCTCATTTGGACACCAGTAAGGCCTCCAAAAGTTGGCTGCAAGACAGGCCATGTTTTCTGCCTTGGTGCTGAGCATTTTCACTGGCGCTGCGCCCATATACCTTGGAGTTGTGCCCTTAGCAGGAGTTATTGCAAAATTTATTTAGAAGCCTTAAAGTCAAAAAATTTCCAAATTTAACTTAGAAGTTATGTCAGGAGTTACTATTGCAATGAATGAGTCTCAGATATTTTGACTTGGGCCTTGCATGGTCTCAAAGGTCAAAATGCATTAACTATGTAATAAATGACATCTAAAACCCTAGCTAGGGTTCACCTCCTCATTTTGCAGATAAATATTGCATATATGCTTCATAATTTTTGGTGGTTGGTTGTTGAGCTGATACCTCATAGACTCAGAGTTGTAAAGAAGTTGACTTAGAAGCTTTGTAATTGTTTTGGACTAGATATCAGTGGAGCAACCATATTCACAAGATTCATGAACTTGGTTAAATGGTGATGTTATTCTAATTTCTTAGTTGTTTATTTTTGTTTTCCATCTTGTATATCAATTTCTCTTGTAACAGAACATAAATTTAGGTTAAGATATGTTGTTAGAGGCACCTTAAGTTTGTCTGCTCTCTGTTGTTTAAATTGTTTCCTCTATTGGGTCTGATTGGAGAATTCTTAATTGCTTCCTGATTCCACCTAGCTTGTTGTCTTGAAAATGATTTAATAAGATTCAAACAGAAGAATTTTATGGTATGCCCTGTCCTTTGGTGTATCTTGAAACATTGTTTTTAAGGCCTTTCTTTGAATTTTACTTATTAGGTTTGGCTAAAGAAGTTTATGGTTTGCCCTGTCCTTTGGTCCATATTGAATAGTCACTTTGAAGTTATTTTAAGGTTTGATTGAAGAATTTAGGAGTTCTTTGCTCTTGAATCATTACTAAATTTTTATCTTAAATGTTTTCTTTGTCTAAAAGTGAATAGCTAGAGAATTTAGGAGTTCCCTGCTATCTATGGTTTGTTGGATTGTTGTCTCAAACTTTACTTGAAAAAGCTAGGCCAAAGAATTTTATGGTGCACCCTGTCCTTTGGTTCTTTCTTAAGCAAAGTGATCTTAAATACTCTTCTTGTTCTATTATATGTTAAAGGATTCTTAATTTCCCTTTAAACCTACTAAACCCACAACTTAATGTTCATTTCACACCCACATAAGCTATTAAGATCCATTTTCCTTTGTTAACTTGCCCTATGAAACACCCTTGATTTGTTGTTGTACTCTTCAAACCTTTCACAAACCCCATAGCCCAATGGTTTTAATTTATCTTACTCTATCGGTTCTTCTTGACAAGCAACCCAACCAAACAAAACAAAACAAACAACCCTATCATTTTAACTAGCCTAAAATCAACATCCTAAATCAATTAAGTTATATATTTTATACAAATATAGAGAGAGCCCTCTCTGAGTCTAGGAAGGCTAGGTCCTAGGACTCCAAAGTTGGTTTGATGTTGCCCCTTTTTATTTGTTCTTACCAATCTGACAAATTACAGGGACCTAACAGGTCTAAAACCTTATTTCCCTTTGGCACGCTTATCTCTTTCTTCTTCCCACTTGCTGATTTTCGTTTCTAACATGCTTCCAAATAAATTTTCAAACAAGGGGTTTATCATTATGGTTCTATAATTGGAGGGATTATTGATGTCACCACTCTTCAAAATAAGTATTTCTATACTAGTTGTCCAATCTGTGGGGAACCCCTGCTGTATGATGTTGTTGAAAAATTTTGTGATGTGAGGTGAAAGAATTTTTAAGCCCCACTTTAGATACTCTATTTGGAATTCAGCTAAGTATTTTTCTTTTCCAACACCCAACTTCTTGTTACCCATTTCTACGTTTTGCATTGTGAAGAGTTTTGTGTCTGTGTTGACTAAGAGAGGAGGGTTAACCTTGGGATCCTGCTCATAAATTTCTCTTGCATAGTAGAACCATTTAGAAGCTGTAATGTTTTTTTTAGTTTCCACCTTTTTCGGTTGGATATCCTTCGAGAATAATTTGGGGCTATTTTTCCTTAATTTGGGGCTATTTTATTTATTTAAGTGCTCCATAATTGTCTTTGGTAAATGTTATTTGAATGTTCTTGTTCTTTTATGCTTTAAAAAGGCATGGTAATTTACTTGTTGATTAGTTGATAATTAAAATATTAGTGTTTATTTAATATCTAGATTTATTTAAATTTAGTAAGTTTTGTTGTCTCTACTTTTTAACATAAATAAATTTATTTCAAATATGGTATGAATGTTATTTTTGGATATTTAATAAAAGATATATATTCTAATTTATTAGTAAGTTTTGTTCTCTCTACTTTTTAACATAAATAAATTTATTTCAAATATGGTATGAATGTTATTTTTGGATATTTAATAAAAGATATATTCTCTAATTTTTTGTTAGAAAATAATTAAAATTATATTCTAATTTTCACATAAATAAATTTTTATTTCAACTATGGTATGAATGTTGTTTTTGGATATTTAATAAAAAATATATATTCTATTTTTTTTATTGAAAATAATTAAAATTATACTCTAATTTTTCATTTTATAGAGTTAATCTTTGACCTTGCAATTTAAGTATTAGTTCTTAATTCCTTGAGAAGGTCTAAACATAGGTTTTATTTCTTAAATGCTTGAACAATATTCAACCATTGGAATAATATCAGTTAATAATCAACAATAGTTTCAAGTTAATAGTCAATTAATAGTTAATAATATTTAAAAATAAAAAAATAGAAGTTTAACTCGTGGGAAACTCATTTTCCCTTTTATTTCTTCATATAGACTGAGGGAGAGAAAAATGCATACTTGGAAACTAAGATTGGGGGATTGTCGGTTTGGGTGCATGGGAGCGCTACCAAAATGAATTAGGGGATTTTGGGGTTGGGTGAGCGAGAGCCCTACCAAAATGGATTAAGGAAAAGCTTGTTTATTAGCATGAAATAAAATTTTTCCTGGCTGGAAAATTTTTTTAGTTTGTGGAAAGCTAGATATAAACTTGTTGATTGGCGGGAAATTTAGGTAGAGGGAATCAGAGATAAACTTTAGCTAGGGGAAACTAGAAATAAATCTAGCTTATGGATGAGAGGATTTGAATAACTCCTTGAGTATTTTAATATCTCAGATAAGTTTCCAATCCTTGAGATAAAATATAGATTTTTTTCCCTTTGCAAAGTAAAATACAATTTATTATTTTCAATTATTTAAATTATAAAAGATAGATTTTTCTTTATATTATATAGTTGATTTTAATTAAAAAGATTTTAGTCAAAGAAATTATTTATATTATATGATTGATTTTAATTAAAAATATTTTAATTTATATTGTTTGAAAGGGATTTTTACAATTTAATAAATTCTTTGTTTTTATGTTGTAAATATAATTAACATATAACATTATATATATATATTACAAGCAAAATATTTAATAAGTATCTTAACTCTTCAATCTTATGTAAGTAAAAAAAAGAAGCAAAATTTTTTCAATGAAATTGCTTTTTACTTTATAGTA
The DNA here is from genome assembly GCA_034641835.2 of Pinus albicaulis. Lineage (NCBI taxonomy): Eukaryota > Viridiplantae > Streptophyta > Pinopsida > Pinales > Pinaceae > Pinus > Pinus albicaulis. Next base: position 924,006,218 of record CM076584.1, on the reverse strand, counting down.
TGGAGAAGATTTGTTATTTTTCAATAACATTTAAAAAATAATTATAATAAATATATATATATATATATATATATATATATATATATATATATAAATATTTTTAATAGTATAGTGTGAGTTTAAAAACTTAATTGAGATTTAGGGAGTTAGTATGATTTTAATAACTTAATGCTTAAACAAATTGAGTGAATTAGTAATTAGGTATTAGTGAGTCAGAGACTACTAAAATAACTAACTAACAAAAGTGAAAATAGACATCTATAAGTTTATCTTCTGTAAGTGTCTATATTCCCTTGTGATGATAGTCTATTATTTCAATGGTTTGTATCCCACTAAGACCTAATTATTAATGAAATAGTAAAAACACCCTTTAAACAATATAAAAATAATATTTTTAATTAAAAAAATCCTATAATATGAATAAATGTCTATGATTAAAATATTTTTAATTAAAATCAACCTCATAATATACATAAATTAGTACTTTAAATATTGAAAATATTCAATTACTATTTACCTTGTAAAGGAAAAAAGCATACATGATGATGTGGTTAACTTTTAATGATGGTTTGCACATTGATCCTCTCATAATTTGAGATCTTCTATCTTGGTTATGAGGCATGCACTTTTCAAACAACTAAATTTTCCCTTCTAAATAGAAAGATGTAGAAGTTTGAAAAGATGTGTTTCAAATAATAATTTTTTTCATTCCTTGTAAATATGTAAGTGTTTGAAATATGCATTTAAAAAAATGCATTTTCCCCTTACATAATAAAAGTTAAGTGTTTCATAAATAATGAATTGTTCATTTCAAGCATTGGAATGTAAGAGTTTCTTAAATAATAAATTTTTCATTGGAAGCATTGGAACAAAGGGCGAGTGAAGGAAACTCCTTTCACATCCAATTCTTACAGATCCAATAAAACAAGAGAAATTGCATACAAAAAATAATTTCATGAAGCACAACACAAATGGAATATCCATGGTCTCTATTAATGTTCATCAATACAATATATGGTGACTAATCGATGACCTCACATTTTCATCATATTGTATGCACCATCCTCCCATAAAGGCTCTTCACTTGTTATGTTTCTACATTTTCTGTCAATTTCTTGTCAACTAGATATATTGCATTTCTTTTGCAATAGTGGGCAGGCCTGAAAGCTACTCTAGGAAAAGTATCCTATGTTCCTCTCATGATCATCAAAATCATACTATAGTCCCAGAATAAGAGCTTCACCAGGAAAAAATCAACCACCTTCTTTCAAAACCACTCCAACCACCTTATTTCAAAACCACTCCTGCTATTAACTCTCAAATCGGGTAAACAATGATGAAATTGAAATTTCAAATCTAGATAGATAATGATGAAATTTGAATTCAATTCAAATGTCTAGCTTGCCACCATTTCAAATTTCAAAATGATCCATGGTATGGTAGATACATGGATCAAAAATGAAAGATGGAAGTGTGACAAGGAGAGTTTGATAGCGGAGGTTAACAAACAGTGGGAGATGAGGATGGTTGGTGACTATTGCAGAACGAGAAGGGACAGGTCTGACCTTGGTCACACGCATGAAGAGTGAAAAACATCAAGGTCAAGAGACGGAGATGGCATAAGTCACAAGAACCAAACACAAACGTCGAGGTGGTGACTGACGACAATTCCAATGAGAAATTGTCACTAGACTACTCTAAACAAATTTACTTTCCAAGTAATAGCCCACACGCTTAATGGAAAAAAATAAAGAGAGTAACTTATAGCTCAAGACAATGAGTTCATACCAACAACATGATAAGTCTCAACAAAAACCAAGATTATAATTTCATCACTACATAAGGAAACTATCTGTCGATTAAATTATTACATTAAGACCCCTTGGTGAGTAAGTCAACGTCGATGACCATATAAGCAATTTAAATTTATTTTATAATTCCATAAACATAGTAATAATGTAAATGTAGGATTATCTCCAACGGCTATGTTGATATTCATATTTTGTGATCATAATAACATAGGGTACATGCCAAGTGTTTTCTTTCCAATTGTTTGAATAAATGCTTTTCTATTCATGATTAAGTCACTCATTGAGAAAACCTCACCCATGCGTAAATTCTCATTTCGTGATCATAATAACAGAGGGTACGAGCCAAGTTTTTTCTTGCCAATTTTTGAAGAAATGTTTTTCTAATCATGATTAAGTCACTCATTGAGAAAACCTCACCCACACATAAATTATGTTGAATATGTGCCAGAATGAAGTTAGAATTTGAATCTCCCACAAATGATCCAAGTGGATCAAAAACAATTTATATATGAGGCTAAAGAACTTAAGGACCAATTTTCATTTTTAAGAAAACATAATCAATGATTGGAATCAATTTTTTTAGTCATTCTCCAAGGTCAAGTCCAAATGTTCAGGAGAAGGGAACTCCTATAATAAGGAGACATTCTCTTCCAACAACTCCCAATGGTAAACCCAATTGTGTATCACCCAAGGGATTAGAGAATGTTTCATATTCCAATCGTGACTATCAACGTACATTTTTATGGGTTCATGTGGGACAACTGATTCATTGACTGTAAACTATCAAATTGCAAAAAAAAATTAGCTTCAACTTTTTTTAAGAAGGGTTTGAATATTATACATGCTTTGAGCCAATATATATTATATTTTATGATGTAAAATAATATGGGTTTGACTTCAAAAGCACTGAAACTAGCTTTCAATATCTTTTGAAGCATGCACTTATCAGATAATTTGGGTAAATTTGAGAAATTTGTTTTCAGTGTTCACTGCCATGGTTTATGATTAATATATTTTATGTAGACACATAGATTAGTGCATAAAATATTATTAAAGGTATTCTTACTAATATTTACTGGGAATAATTTATGTGGAATATCAAGCACCTCCTCTTTTATGCTAAATCGGGAGGGAGGTAATGGAGGAAGAAAATCAATTATTTGGTTTCCAAAAAACAAAAATCATTTAACAATATGCATGATTGTAACATGAAATATATTCAAGCCATTTATACCTGGAGAAAAAAAAAAGCATGGTTGTAAGTTAAACATGAATTCTGAATAGAAAATGCTTAGATCTTAATCTTTCTTGGGGTCTTGATACATTTGTCAAACCTTTGGAGCTTTAAGAAATAAATTTACTTTAGTTAAATTTGTTTTACTTTTATGGTTCTAACATCCAAAGCACACAAGATCATTGCTACTTGTTGTCTTATGGTCAACATGCCATTCATCGCACAATAACTATCTAAGTTCGATCTTCTACTTTTCAATTGGTGTTGCATCAAACACATATTTTTTTCAATGGTTGGTGTTCTACTCCTACCCATTTCCATTAAACTAGTATAATCTATAACAGCATGGAATTTGTTTTTCCTAAGTTTGATCTTCGTATATCAATATTGATACTGACTAGTATTGTTAATGACAAATAAAATTTTCTAATATTAATGAAAACTATCCTTTTGGCTCTAATTCCAAATTCACGAATGTCATTCTGAAAATTTTCTCCCCTTCTTGCATGCAAATGCACATTTCTCTATATAAATTGATTGTGTCCTAGCCATATTATATCTAGGTCATTTTAGAAAATTTTCGTATTTGTACTAGACATCACACGTGTCCATACCTACATGAAGCTTATCAACTTACTGATGATTTCCTACAACTTATTCATTTGTAGGTGAGATCACAGTGTTAAATAAAATGTTCCTTTTTTTTTCTAAAGGTTTCATCAGGTTTCATATACATAACAAAAAATGACAAATTCAGTATTAAGATATAATAATTGATTTTTGAATCATTGTGACAAACAAAACATCTAATTAGATGTTATGGACCACACTTGCTTGATTTTCAAGATAAAATGGTTTAAATATCGTTGAATGATCTCTACATTGTTTTCAACTACATGACATGGGTTAGATTTACTTTAAGAGTGTTAGGACCTCACTATGTACCATTTTTACTATATATTTTGACACCACCTTACCTTTATAACCATGTTTAAAAAGGATTCCATCATCATTTTCATTCACTTTATCCAAAGGTATATAAAATCCTCTTCTTTATTATATATTTAATCTGTTTACATATAATTCCATATTACTCTTATATTTCATCATTAATCGAAGATAGATTGTTGCTAACATAAGTCTAAAAGACCGCAGATAATTTATGTGCTGTGCTGGAACAATTGGCCGTTGCTGAAACAGTCAAACTCCGTTGCTGAAACAGTCGACTCCGTTGCTGAAACAGTCGACTCCGTTGCTGAAACAATCAGCAGGCACGCAAATTCCGCCATTATTCGTAATTTGCGATTCTGGAAGAGTACTTTGTGGAACAATGGCAACAACATGAAGACGTGGTTACACAGATTATTCTGAAGATAGTACTCTTTTTGTATCTGTTGTAACGATATCTTTTTATGGAAGAATGGAATAGCCGTGTTTTAAGAAAAAAGAACAGATTTGGGATAAATATAGATTTTCTCTACTATAATTGTAAGAGATGTCTCCTCTTTAAAAAGAGGAGACATCATCATTAGAGGGAGAGCTCGAAACTACAGGAGAACATTGTGTTTGAGAGGACAGGAGCTAGACTCCATTTGTAATGTATCATTTCTTTTGACAGATGAATAAAATTTCCTTTTGAGCGCTTCAATTTAATCCTTTCCCTGGGGAATCTTGTGAGAAGGAAAGGGCCTGCCTTCCTCACAAGATTCGCCCGACTGTTCCTGTAGTTTGTTAGATTTCTTTATGACATTCGCACTTTACTTTGATTCTGTTTGCTAAAACACCAGTTACACAGTTCTATAGTTTATTGAGCATTTTGTTTCCTTAACGCTGCATGTGTTTAGTACATTCATTCTTAAGAAGTTAAGAGATCTATTTCTGTTAATTGTTTGAATGTATGATTGATGCTGGGAAGCACGTACTGAAGATTCCTGTACAAAGGAATAGGGTCCTGTTCCCATTGATTGCCTTTCTTTTCCTGCAGTGCGATTAGAAACAGGAGACAGGTGCTGAAGGTTCATGTTCATGGGAATAGGGTCCTGTTCTCTTGAGTTTATCTTTTCTACAGAGTGATTAGTGTCAGGCAGCAGGTGCTGAAGTTCCTATTTAAAGGAATAGGGTCCTGTTCCCTGTTATGGTTGATTGGTTTCCTTTCCTGTAGATTGATTTCCCTTTATTTGGATTCTTAACTGCAATAGAGGAATTACTTCTACTATAACATAAGTAACTTCAGCTTTGATTAAACAGGGTGTGAATATTTAGATTTGTATGATTAATAATTGTGTGGCTTTTTACTACAACATTGTTTTTGCTTTTGGAATTGAGCATATCCAGTGCGTGATTGTCTTTGGAATAAACAGACTTCCTCGGGTTGACAATTTATGTGGAGCTTGAATTGTTAAAACAATTAAAGTGACCAACATTTTGGCGCCGTTGCCGGGGAAGGAAATTATAGATTTCAAAAGCATTAATATTTTCTTTCTAGATGTGCAGATTGTATGAGAGGACGCGGAACCCAGAAGAAAACTAATCCTACAGGTGGCAAGGGCAAAGGAAGGGGAGGAAGAAAGACTTTCATTGACGAGATTGTATCAAAGGCTGAATCATCACAGAGATTAAGTTCTCGAAGACCAAAAATTCAGCACTCCCCTCAATCAGATTACAAAACAGAGGAAGTTGTGGGTCCTGAAAACATAGAGGAGCCAGTGATTAAAGAACCAGCAGTCAGTGCTGGAGAGTCAGAAGAAAGTGCTAGCAAATCAGCAGAGCACGTTGAGGAAATAATAGAGAGTATTGGATGACCAGTGGAAAACATTGAGGAGCCAGTAGAAGATCTTGACGATCGAGCAAATGCAATAGGAGAACAAACAATGGAAGGAAACAATGAAGACTTCTTTGGTGGAGAACATGTAGATCCTGAAGGAGAAGGAAAGGATGAAAATTCTCTCTCTACCTTGGGATTTCCTATCAGTGATCTCCCTAGAGGAACAACTCCTATGAAGAACATTCCATTGTCAGCTTTACCTAACTTCCATGGTTTATCCTCTGAAGATCCGGATGAATTTATTTTTGAATTTGATATATTAGCAGAAGTTATGATTATGTTACTAATGCTCAAAAGTTGAAACTGTTTCCAGCAACATTAAAAGGAAATGCTTTAAGATGGTTCATGAGCCTTGGGAGTCAGGTAATCACAACATGGGAGCAGATGAAACAGAAATTTCTGCTTAAATATCAAGACTACTGTCAGACGAGAGAAAAGAAGGATGAACTATTCAATATGGCACAAAAGCCGGACGAGAATCTAGAGGACTATGTAGAAAGGCTGCAGTACAATATACAGAGATCTGATCATCCGAATATAAGTAAGGAAATTCGCAAAACAATATTACTTAGAGGTTTAAGGGATGATTTTTTAGACATGTTAAACATGCTTGGCAAGGGAGATATATCTAAAGAATCATATGATGAGATTGTTGAACTTTGTAAGAGGTGTTCAAGGGGAGCTGCAAGGAACAGAGTAAGTAATAGAGATCCCACCTATTCAAGAGTGCAAAAATCAGCCAGTGGGGGAGCAACAAGAGCTGAAATAGGTAATTTACTTGAAGAATTTAAAACTGAGATGTTAAGTTCTTTTGCTTCACAAATTGACACTTTTCAGGTTAAGAAGAAGCAGGCTGAAGCAGAAGCAACTCTGGCTGTCTTTTGCCTGAAGTGCAGAGACAAACATCCACTAAGGGAGTGCCCATTGGACAAAATACCAATCTGCACCCTTTGTGAGAAATATCATGAAACAAAACAATGTCCATCTCTACCAGGAATAAAGGCAGCATTGCAGCCAACGGAAGAAGAAGCTGAAGTAGTTTACTTGCTAACTCAAAGAAGACAATGGCAACCAAAAGGACAAGGTATGAACTCTAGTATGCCATTTAATCGTTGGAATAATTATTCTGATTTCTTTCAAACAAATTACCCTCCATTTAATCAAATGCAATACCCACCCTTTAATCAAATGAATTTCCCGCCCATGCAACAATCAAACCCTCCCTTTGTTGATCCTACAATGTGGAATCCTTGGCCCCCACAGCAGCCATCTTCTTTTAACCCTTGGAATTCAAATTGGAGAAGCCAACAACTCCCGTATCCAAATCAATTGCCTCAATTCCAACAACCACTTCCTCTGCCATCAAATGCTCCGCCAAATAACCAAATGAGACCCCAGCTACCTGTGCAACCAAAACCTAACCCCAATAATAAAGTTGTGCAAGTCATTAATATTCAGAATCAGTCTATATTTCCTACTATGCAATGTAATGATATTCATTTAAGATCTGGGAAAATAGTAGAGCCTATTATTGATGACATAACTTCTTCTGATTCTGATAAAGAGGAAACTGAGAAACATAAGAAAGCACAACCACCTTCTAACAAGAGTGTTGAAATAACAGAACCACCATTCCCCGAGCGTTTGGTTTTAACTAGAACGCCTGAAACACCTGCTTTTAATATTTTAGGGGAATTGCAAAACTTGTATGTTAAAATTCCACTTTTACAGGCATTAAGAGATGTACCAATTTATGCCAGAACAATAAGGGATATTTGTGTTAAGAAACCTTGTAGGAAAACTAAAGATCCCCTTACAGTACATGTGATGGGTGATTTATCTGCACTAATGTCCGTAAAAACCCCTCCTGTGAAATATGGTGACCCCGGCCATCCTACCGTGACAGTTCAAATTGGTAAAACAATGATTCCTCAAGTTCTGGTAGATTTAGGTGCTACAATAAACATAATGACTCTTGAAACTTCACAATTGTTACAGCTAAATAACACAATCAGAGATACACCTACCATTCTAGAGTTGGCTGACCGTTCTACAATTAAACCTGAAGGAGTTTTTGAAGATCTACTTATCTCAGTTGAATCCTGGAATTACCTAGCTGATTTTGTTGTATTGCAGACTAAAACAAAGCTGGGGGGACATCCTTTAATTCTGGGGAGGCCATGGCTGGCCACAGCTGATGCCTTTATCAGTTGCAGATCTAGTTCAATGACAATTTCTAATGGTTATGAAACCAAACAGCTTACTCTTTATCCTCATGCTACACCCATAATTAATAATGAAGATTCTATGTGGATGGATTGTGATGATAATGTTGTTCAGCCCATTCTAACTATTGGACAAGCCTTAACTCTTAAAGACAATACAGAGGATGAAATAATAAATAATTTTATTTGTGAACCTTCTTCTGTAATTGCTGAAACACACAATCAATTGACTGCAATTTTTGAAACAGATACCCAAGAAAAAATTGAATCTGAAGACTTATCTCAGACATTAACCACCATCTCATCTAAAAGCATAACAGTTGAAATTGAACCTGGCAAGACATTAAACATTACTCCTGATCTAACAGTTGCTGAAACACAACAGTTAATGAAGTTATTGCATGAAAATAAGGAAGCATTTGCATGGGATTACACAGATATGAAAGGGATCTCTTCTGAACTATGTACTCACCGAATTTACATTAAAGAGGGATGCCGACCAGTGTATCAACCCCAAAGACGAATGAACCCTAATTTATGAGAAATTGTTAAAGAAGAACTTCAGAAATTGCTTAATGCAGGATTTATATACCCCATATCTGACAGTGAATGGGTTTCCCCATTGGTAATTGTCCCTAAGAAAAATGGGAAATGGAGAGTATGTGTTGATTACAGAGCCTTGAACAAAGCTAATCAAAAGGATCGCTTTCCTTTACCTTTCATTGATCAGGTGTTAGATAGTCTGGCAGGGAAGAAATTATTTTCTTTTCTAGATGGATTCAGTGGGTATAATCAGATTAGAATTGCACCCCAAGACCAGGACAAGACCACTTTCACTAGCCCTTGGGGAACTTTTTCTTATAGAGTTCTTCCATTTGGGCTATGTAATGCACCAGCAAATTTTCAGAGGGTTGTTATAGGAATTTTTTCTGATATGCTGAATGACTCTATGGAAATATTTATGGATGATTTTACTCCTTATGGTGTGTATTTTGAAGATGCATTACAAAATCTTGAGAAGGTACTTAAACGATGTATACAAGCTCACCTCTCCCTAAGTACTGAAAAATGTCATATTATGATGAGTGAAGGAGTAGTGCTTGGACATTTTATTTCATCTCAAGGTATTCAGGTAGATCCATCTAAAATATTGGTCATTCAGAATCTTTCTGTTCCTAAAACACAAACTGATGTGAGAAGTTTTCTAGGACATGCTGGATACTACAGAAGATTTATTAAAGATTTTTCTAAGATAGCTTCTCCATTATTTGTGTTGCTTATGATAAATGCTGAATATAAGTGGACTAATTCTTGTCAGAAATCTTTTGAAGAACTCAAGCATCAGTTATCTACTGCTCCTATTTTGAGGGGACCTGATTGGGCCCTCCCTTTTCATATATCTTCTGATGCTTCAGACACTGCAATTGGAGTTGTCTTGGGACAAGAGGAAAATCATCTTCCTTATGCTATCTAATTTATCAGTAAGAATATGACCCCTGCTGAGCTTAATTATACAGTTACCGAAAAGGAGTTTCTTGCAGTAATTTATGCCATTAATAAATTTCGACATTATATCACTGGTTATTCTACTTTTGTCCACACTGACCACTCGGCTATTAAGTATTTAATGAACAAATCTGTCATAAATGCTAGAGTTACCAGATGGCTATTATTACTGCAGGAGTTTGATATCACAATTGTAGATCGACCTGGTAAAGAAAATGTGGTGGCTGATTTCCTTTCACGGTTAAAAACTGATAATAATATTCCAGTAGATGATTCTTTTCCTGATGAGTATTTATTTGCGGTTTCTGCTCACTCTCCGTGGTATGCAAATATTGCCAATTATTTGGTTGCAGAAAAATTACCATCACACCTGTCATACAGAGAAAAGAGAAGAATTGTTCAACAAAGTGCCAGGTATAGCTGGATAAGTGGGTGTCTTTTCTACACAGGGCTTGATCAGGAAATCCGAAGATGCATTAGGGAAGATGAAGTGTATGACATACCGAAAGCTTGTCATGATGGCCCTTGTGGAGGGCATTTTGCTGATAAAAGAACAACACACAAAATTTTGAGGATGGGTTACTATTGGCCCTCGTTATTTAAGGATGCAAAGAAATATGTGAGGGCTTGTGATAGCTGCCAGAGAATGGGTCAACCCAATCATAGAGATCAAATGCCATTAAACCCCCAGGTAGTTTCTGAACCATTTGAAAGATGGGCCTTGGATTTCATAGGACCCATTAATCCTCCATCCAATCAAAGAACTTATATATTAGTCTCTATAGACTATATGACTAAATGGGTGGAGGCTAAAGCACTTATTAGAGCCAATGAAGAGGCTGTCCTAGCTTTCTTATTTGAAGAAATCTTCACTAGATTTGGAATTCCTAAAGAGCTAGTTACAGATGGAGGACCTCCATTCAATTCTCATGGTTTTAAGTCTACCCTTCAGAAATATCATATTCATCATAGAATGACTACACCATACCACCCCTAGGCCAATGGGTAGGTGGAAAGCACAAATAAAGTATTAGAAGCCATTCTAACTAAAACAGTGAAGGACAACCGGAAGGATTGGTCTCAAAGGCTCCCTGAAGCACTATGGGCTTACAGAAATACTTGGAGAAACACTACAGGTTTTTCTCCCTATGAATTGGTTTATGGTAAAAATGTTGTTTTTCCTGTGGAATTTGAAATTAAAACTCTAAGAACCGCTTTAGCTGTTAATCTTGATTTGACCGATGTGCAGACAACTAGGTTGCAGCAGCTTCTTGAATTGGATGAAAAGAGATTAGATGCCATTCACCAAAAAACCATGATTCAACAACAAATAATGAAGTGGCATGATAAAATTATCAAACACAAGCAGTTCCAAAAAGGTAATTGGGCCTTATTGTATGACTCTCGGTTTGAAAATTTTCAGGGTAAGCTACGTACACGTTGGCTTGGACCATATGAAGTAGATGCTGTTTTTTCTAATGGAACAGTAAGACTTCTAACAATTGATGATTCTAAAACACCCCTACTAGTCAATGGTCATAGGCTTCGTTTGTACCAGCGCCCTGTTTCTAAAGAGGATTTCAAGTCTGCTTGCATGACTGATACACATTATCTTTTTCTAGGGGAGTCTTCTGCTCCTCACATCATTTAATTTTCTGCACTGTATTTTTAGTATTAGATTAGATTTAAAACTAATAATCCCTGTCAAGGGTTGGCATATTACAATTGAATTTTACAAATTCTTGAAAAGATTATTAAGGAGGACAGATTCATCATAAGAAGATCTAAAGCTTCAATCACAGAAGCTTGTTCCCTTCATTTCAACCCATTTCCTAGCAATATCCTTTTATCCCATTTCTACATTATTTCCCTTTTTCCCATTTTTCCCACTTCTACCATTCTTGAAATATCATCCTTCAGCTAGTATTTCCCATTCCTTACTGCTGAAATTATCCCTTATCAAATATTTCCCCCACTTGTTTTAAACCCAATTCATTATATCCCATTTTCCTGATTTTCCCCTTTGCTGAAACACCAGTTTCAGCAACATGTCATTCATTTTTCCGTTGCTGAAACACCAGTTTCAGCAACCTATCATTTATCTTTTCGTCACCAAAACATCATTTCTTTCCTCTGCTATACAAGCTTTTCAGTTCTCCACTTTTACTCTTCAGATCCTTTGGGTGAATATTATTCAGTACTGAGCAGATCCTGATATGCTCCTGTTCTACATTTCAGAGAAATCTACATATTCTTCCATTAATATCAAGCCATTATGAAGCACTCTATACTTCGAATTTTAAAGACAAAGGTAAAAATATAAGGTATGCGGTTTTTATGTAATGCAGTTAAATAATATTTTAAAGAGAGGATCTTGCTCATAATGATTACAATCTCCACACGCCTAAACATCATTGCACCATACGTAAGGGGGGGAATTTCAAAAACTGAATCATCATTTCACATCATCCAATCCTCCGTCATTCTTCATATCCAGTTCCGCCGTCATTGAAACTCCATATCCTCTGTTGCAACAATTAGCTTGACCAAAGCCTGTGTTTCTGTTCTCTGAGCCTCTACATGTGACTCAAGCTAGTAGCTATGGGAGGGTCGGCTATCAGACACGAGCCTGGTTCGATAAATCTTCTTCAATTGTTCCCGGAGGTCTATCAAATCTTTCAACAAGCAGGATGGACAACATACTTCGAAAGGTTAGGAGAATTTGATCAGCAACAAGTTTTAGAGTTCGCACAGAATCTTCAGGGGAATTATTCAGTGGTTCAAGGGGTCCGAATTTCAGTCATAGAGGAAGATGTAGCACAAGTTTCAGGTTTGCCGGTTATAGGGGCTTGCTAGTTCAGTAGGAAGCAAGTTATTTTAAATGTACAACAAGATTTTCTTCTTCCAGAAGAACCGGTTGAACTTAAAGGCCGCGGTATAACTCTGCATTCACTTCCTCGACCATGGCCAACAGTAGCTGAATTCATCAAGCACTACTTGACATGCGAAGGGCGTTACCAGGTAGTCTATCAACATGACTTCGTTTTGATGAATCATTTGAGGCATGGTCGATTAGTTAATATTCCCTATTATCTTCTTGGTTGTATCAAAAACATGTCATATTATTGCAGACGGGTTAAATTCCCATTGTTATCCCTTACCCATCATCGTTTATGTCAATTATTAATTCAGAGGGGTTTTGCTCAGCAAAACCCCCCTCTGAATAATCCACTCCTCATTCCCCAGCAAGCCGAAATTCCCCAGCAAGCCAAAAGTCCCCAACAAGCCGGGAATTCCCAAGAAACTCCTGAGTGTCCTTATGAAGGGCAATTGGACGATATCCCAAACTCCCCAGTAATTCCATCCTCAGAGCCAGTTGACCTACCCCCAAGTTCGTCCCACTTAGTAGAGTCACCCCTTCCCACTATTCCTATCCCTATCAATGACTCTCCAACACCCCCATCTCCACCTACTCATAAAAGAAAGAGACGAACCCCAACAGTCTCTGTCTCAAAACGACAAACAAGGGCCACATCCCAAATTTTCACTTCTTCCGAAAGCCCTCCCCCTAGAACAGAATCTTCTCCTACAAAGAAAAGGAAAGACACTGACTTCTCTGCTTTCCTACCAAAAAGGAAAATGAAAATGACTGTTGAAACAGGAGTTACTCCCATTGCCCCTGACCCCGCCACTATCCTGTTAAAACTTCAATCCTCACCACCATTTCAAATTCCCCAACCCGTCTCGTCTGGTGGCAATGTCACACAAGAACCAGTGCCCCGGGATAACATGACATCGTTTATGGCTCAAACAGTGACTGCCACACAAGAACCAGTCACTTACCCAGAGGCTGAAACACAAGAACCAGCCACTGTGGTACAAGAATCATACACCAAGCATGATAATATAGGGAAACCAGCTGTAGCTACTCCACAAGAACCAGCTACAGTTGTGGATCAGCAGGCAACCCCAGCAGAATCAACCAGCACACAGGGTTCACACACTATGGCATCTTTATTGGAGGAAAATGAGTTTTTGAAGTCAGAACTAGAGACCTATAAGAATGAATTAATCATGGCACGAGAAGCCTTTGATAGAGAATTGAATCTCTACATGCTAGCACACACAGCATCAGCACAAAACAAGGATACATGCAGAGAATACATGTGCCATGAGTGTGGTAACATTTACCAACAGGCAGGGTACAAAGTAGTCAAAATTCAGGTATCTGAGGCATCTACATCAGCTGCAATTAAAGAAGAACACCCTACTGCTCCACAAGAACCAGTAGGGCTCTCAAAAAGTCTGGAAAAAGAAACTAAACCACATATATCTCGCCCTGTGCTAGTCAGCTCAGCCACTCAGACAATGCCCCAACCACAGATATCTAGCCCTGAGCTAGTCAGCTCAGCCACTCAGACAATGCCCCAACCACAGATATCTAGCCCTGAGTTAGTTAGCTCAGCCACTCAGACAATGCCCCAACCCAGTACTTCTAATGCCGGGACACAGACCCTGCCATGGAAACAATTAGAACTTATGAACAACTGGAAGAAACAATATGCTGTAGATCAAGATAAGATATTACAACAGCATAAGTTAGCATGGCAGAATCACATGTATGCCAACTGGGATATTTGGGAACAGACATTGCAACAGCTCAGGGATTCCAAGAAAGAAGTCAAAGAATCAAAGGAAAAGTTGGTTTTGATGTTTTCATTAGTGCAAAAGTTGATGGCTACCCGAAAACCCTCCTTGAATTATCCTCTCTTCCTCTCTGAACGTTTGGTTTATTTTCAATTGAAGGCAATAAAGGATGGCAAACCTCATGAATTGCTTACTGCGGAACAATTTGTTAAGACTTTTGCTGAGGCCCCTGAAAGTGACCAACATTTGTTGTGTGAACTTTATCTCCATAACGAGGCCATGCCTGAGAATAGAAAAGTCAATCTCACTCCAATTGTAGGTGATGTACAAATTAGGGCATTCGTTTCATTCCTGGCCAATCAGCTCACCTGGAAAACTGTGTTTATTGCAAGGAGGCATAATGAGGAGAATACGCTCCTTTGGATTAGATCGGAACCTCTAAATCCTGCCATGTTTGTAGCACAATATCACCGATTCTTGCAGAAGCCAGGAATGCATAGGTACATACAACAACTGCAGGCTTCAACACTTTTAAAGTGTCTACAACTAATCAGAGTAAAGGAGGCTGCTGCATTGAATGCCAACACTATGTTTTGGCAGCAGTCATGTAAGGAAAGACAAGAATACCACCCTTTCAGCCCTGATAATCTTCAAGCTGCACTCTCCAGGGTACCTAATTACATCAGATGCATTCGGCATTGTGGAGAAAACTGGATTGGTTACCATTTTCATTTTCCAATTCTATGGATGCCTACAGAAAAATACCAGTGTCACTACCAATTGGCTGACAGAGATGAGGCTGTAGCATGGCAGAAATTGCAGAACAATCGAGGATTCCGAGCTCCGACAGAAGCCACCTTCTCCAGCTACTGCTTGAGCAACTTGCATGCACAGAGTCAGTACTTAGACTCTGACTCAGACTAGGAGTTGCCTGAGGACATGCAACCCTTTCAGCTGGGGGGGATGTTAGGACCTCACTATGTACCACTTTTTACTATATATTTTGACACCACCTTACCTTTATAACCATGTTTAAAAAGGATTCCATCATCATTTTCATTCACTTTATCCAAAGGTATATAAAATCCTCTTCTTTATTATATATTTAATATGTTTACATATAATTCCATATTACTCTTATATTTCATCATTAATCGAAGATAGATTGTTGCTAACATAAGTCTAAAAGACCGCAGATAATTTATGTGATGTGCTGAAACAATCGGCCGTTGCTGAAACAGCCGACTCCGTTGCTGAAACAGTCAGCAGGCATGCAAATTCCGCCACTATTCGTAATTTGCGATTCTGGAAGAGTATTTTGTGGAACAATTGCAACAACATGAAGACGTGGTTACATGGATTATTCTGAAGATAGTACTCTTTTTGTATCTGTTGTAACGATATCTTTTTATGGAAGAATGGAATAGCCCTGTTTTAAGAAAGAAGAACAGATTTGGGATAAACATAGATTTGCTCTACTGTAATTGTAAGAGATGTCTCCTCTTTAAAAAGAGGAGACATCATCATTAGAGGGAGAGCTCGAAACTACAGGAGAACATTGTGTTTGAGAGGACAGGAGCTAGACTCCATTTGTAATGTATCATTTCTTTTGACAGATGAATAAAATTTCCTTTTGAGCGCTTCAATTTAATCCTTTCCCTGGGGAATCTTGTGAGAAGGAAAGGGCCCGCCTTCCTCACAAGATTCGCCCGACTGTTCCTGTAGTTTGTTAGATTTCTTTATGACATTCGCACTTTAATTTGATTTTGTTTGCTGAAACACCAGTTACACAGTTCTATAGTTTATTGAGCATTATGTTTCCTTAACGCTGCATGTGTTTAGTACATTCATTCTTAAGAAGTTAAGAGATCTATTTCTGTTAATTGTTTGAATGTATGATTGATGCTGGGAAGCAGGTACTGAAGATTCCTGTACAAAGGAATAGGGTCATGTTCCCATTGATTTCCTTTCTTTTCCTGCAGTGTGATTAGAAACAGGAGACAGGTGCTGAAGGTTCCTGTTCATGGGAATAGGGTCCTGTTCTCTTGAGCTTATCTTTTCTACAGAGTGATTAGTGTCAGGCAGCAGGTGCTGAAGTTCCTATTTAAAGGAATAGGGTCCTGTTCCCTATTATGGTTGATTGGTTTCCTTTCCTGTAGATTGATTTCCCTTTATTTGGATTCTTAACTGCAATAGAGGAATTACTTCTACTATAACATAAGTAACTTCAGCTTTGATTAACAGGGTGTGAATAATTAGATTTGTATGATTAATAATTGTGTGGCTTTTTACTACAACATTGTTTTTGCTTTTGGAATTGAGCATATCCAGTGCGTGATTGTCTTTGGAATAAACAGACTTCCTCGGGTTGACAATTTATGTGGAGCTTGAATTGTTAAAACAATTAAAGCGACCAACAAAGAGGAATCTTTTTTATTAAATCAAGAACACAAAAAACATCGAGGAGATTAGTGGTAAAGAGAAATGTGATCTTTTGAATAGTTTCAAGGATCACGAAGGAAATAATACAGAGGTGATTCAACATTCAAAAGAGAAACACGTGAAATTTTCTCAAGAAGAGGTGTAGTGGATGCTATTCTTGGGTTCAATTTGCAGATTGGAGATATGTGCATTTTTATTCAAGGGTAGATCTTAACTCACATAGAAATTCAAAACATATTTACAAAATTGTTATAATCCTTTGTAGACACATGTTTCAAACTATAAAAAAAAAAATATTTGTACTAATTAAGGTTGTCTTTAGGAGGAGGAAGTGATCAAGAAGAAATATGGAGGAATTGTACCAAAACAACAATTGATTTCGAAGGTAGAAAATCATGATCCATTTCTTTATTCATGAGGCATTCATGTTGGCATATTCAAACAAGGTATTTAACTTCAACATAGGCCTCATGCTTTGTAGCATGGTCCTTACATTTTGTTGATATTTTCTTGTATTTCAACAATTGTAAAAGAAACATTAAATAGTGATATATGTTACTGCCTTACGACGTTTCAGCACTTGGTGTAATTGCTAGTTCGAATATTTCCTCATCCACACAATTTCCCAATGTGAACATATCAATGAAAATGTTTTACCTTTACAGGCTACATGGATTCAACCCATCATTTTCTATATTTAATTATGTATCTAAATATAACATCAGACTAAGATGGATCAATAATAGTTTAATTCCCCCCTTAAATATTTTATATTCCACATGAATACCATGGGTCAATACCATTGATTGTTGAAACCATGGGTCCTTTTTATTTTTTATTTTTATTTAATTTTTATACGGTTATTTTTATTTTGTTAATTTTATTTCATTTTCATTTTATTTGCACCAAGTTAAAATGTCTACATTGCATTACACATTTATAGCATACTATAGGCATTAGATATCCCCTCAATGAAGAAATTACATATCTCTCACACTATATAAATGTAAATGTAAAATAAAAGTGAAATTTGAAGTATTTTATTTATGGTCGACATCGATTTTTAAAGTAACTTTTTTTTTTTTTTAAGTAACTTAACACAAAACATCTCTCACATATACATATATTAGCTAACACACACACACACACACATATATAGACAACATCTCCCTCCGGTATTCTAACATGTATTGTGAATCAAACATAGTTATCGATCAAATAGGTAACTAGACTAGTACCTATTTTTTTGAGGTAGCAAAAAAAAACACCCAATTTTGAAAAGTGGTGATGCAGAATCAATTTTTTTTTCAGCATATTTTTGACACTTAATTTTTTTTATTTATGTAGTATGAACATTTGTTTTAAAATGATAGTGATTTTCATGCTAATTTTGAAAAGTGTTGATGCAACATCAACCAATTTTTTTTAGAGTGGTGATTTTCATGCTAATTTTGAAAAGTGTTGATGCCACATCAACCATTTTTTTAGTGGTGATTTTCATGTTGGTAATAAAACATAAAATTAAAATTAAAAAACATGACAAAAAAAATCAAATTTACAAAATATATATATATATAAATAATAATAAAAACCAATAAAAATGTAAAAAAGAAAATCAAAACAAAATTTTCAAAAATTAAATAAAAAAGAGGGATATTTTTCAAAAAAACACATAATTTAAAATTAAAATAGAAAAATTAAAATTAAAAATAATAATAATAATAAATAATAAAAATCATAAAAATTGAATTAATAAGAAAATTAAAATAAAATAAAAGAAAAAACAAAATTTCAAATTTAAAAAAAAAATTAAAATAAAAATATTAAGAGTAAAAAAAAATATATGGAAAATACTTTTTAAAATAATTAAAAACAAAAAATATTTTTTTTACATTAAACCATTTTACAAATTTTAACATTAAAAATATATTTAAAAAAAAAACATTAAAAAAAATTTCAAAAGAATAAAAATAAATTTAAAATTTAAAAAAAATAAATTTAAAATTTAAAAAAAAATAATTTAACTCAAAGTTATTAAATTAAAATTAAAAAAAAAAAAAAATATATATATATATATATATATATATATATAATTTTATTAAATTAAAAATATATTAAAATTAAACAAATATTGAATTTAATAAATAAATAAAAATTAAAAATTAAAATGAAATATTAAATAAATAGAAAATTATTAAAATTTCATAAATAAATAAATAAATTAATTAAAAAAATTATATTGAAAAAAATTTGAAATTTGGTCGCCCGAGTGGCGGCGGGGGCCAGTCGCTGGGCCCGAGGCCGATTTTGAGAATACATGAAAATTCATTGATAGATAAATTAAATCCATCATAAAATGTGCATTTGGTCGAGTGAATAAAAGCATTTAGAATGATTTGTAGTTTGTACCATATTGTTTCATTATGTAGTGTGGTGTACAAGAATCATTATCTTCATGTGCTTGCACCTAGTACATACCATGTGTCAAAGTCAAACATTCAGACTTAAAGGCTATTCGAGTATCTGGTTGGCATGAAATTTTATTAGTTTTGTTACTATGTTTATTTCAATTTTTTACATATATATTTACATATTTAGGCAATATGAATCAAATGCATTATTTAGAAACGAGAAAAAGTGTGAAGATAGATTTTATCACTTCTTTCAATTGTGTTTACAGGAACTCAATACTTTGGTTGATAAATTATCAAAAAATAGACTCCGAAGTTTAGGACTTCAGGCTGGATTATTCTACTTGAGCTTAGAAATGGTTTTATTGGCAACATTTTTTTCTTAGATTAGTTTATATGTATTATAGGTAATATGTTGAGGCATCCCATACACACGACACAATGATTGGTCATCACAGTGCGAGGGAATATGTTATACATGGTAGGGCTCGTGATATATCACGTAGCCCACCGAGAGTTCATGTTCCACTCATAGATCTTGCCTCTAACACCATTCAAAGTGCCAGAGGTAGTGTTTCTGTCTCTGTTGATGATCAAGGCTACACCCATAGAAAATTTTAGGGGTTAATATTCTGTAGGCTAATTTTCCATGGTTTTTCTATAAAAAAAAAATTCACCAATTTCCCTTTATTTCTAAAAATGATTCACATAATTTTTACAATATAAAATTATTTTGACTTAAAAAACGCCAAAATTATATAGAGACTATTCAAATATATCAACAAACATTTTATAGTTTGTATATTATAAACTAGTGAAATTCATCAAGGTTTATAAACTTTAAGATAAATTCCCATCATTAAAATTTTCCTTGGACCTACATCTAGTGGACCTTTTTCGCCTATTTCACGTACACCTCCTGCATTTTTAAATCATCTTTAAACTTTATGTGTTTATGTCTTGAAATTGTCTTTAATTTTTAAATTTTCTTCAGCTGATGTATTTCCTTGTGAGTCTCTCGATGGTTTTTATGTCGATCTGACCATCCTTCAGTTGTGAATCTTGGGTGCAATACTACACCATATAAGAAGCAGTAGGGAGTCCCCCTGTTCATGTCCCAAATAAATAAATATCTCTTCCTTTGCAAGGTAATCCGGTGAGGAAATAAATATCCTCTTTCTCGATCACAAGCCTGTGATCCCTGATGATGAAGCATGTTTCCTGGACATCCCGGGCATTGACCAACTAGGTCATGAGTTCCACTTGTGATTTCATTCCTTATCTTTCCCAAAATTTATATAAACCACAATTATTCAGTACAATAAGCATTGATGGGTTATCCATGGCTTCATTATCATGCAACTCATGCTCTCTTTCTCTTCACTCTAGCATGATTGGTTGCCTACAAAAAATCATTTAGGAATATTATAAAACTTGTGGGAGAATTTAGGGAATTTTTTAAGGATAGAAATTAAGTTTTGAAAACCCTAGGATGCTTGCGCGGTTTTTATTCATACACAATTCGTTTTTACACACGATTTTTGTATAAACACTGTGATGGCTCGATGATATTTTATATTAAAAAATCATCGAGGTGTGCGAGTTCTGCCACAAAAACTTGTGCACCCTCAAGGGCATATTCTAAACCTTATTTCTGCCTAAAAAATTACCTAAAAACTTAAATTGAAAAAGTAAATAGATGAAAAGCAAGATAAGGAAGAGATTGAATACCTGGAACTGACGGTTTGCGACATGGTTGGATGGTTCTCCTGATATTCGCTCCATAAGTTATATGGTAAAAGCTCCTTTTCACTGCTCTGAAAATAAAAAGGTAAAAATGATTTATTTTGACCACTTTTATAGGTTTTCATGAATAAAATAATAATATTTTGTTTCTTTTTACCTTTAGAAGTTAAATTTTGAATGGTTTTACCATGATTGAGAGTAGAAGATTGTAATTTTTTGCGTTTTTTGTGCAGGGAGCAGGTTGTGTCTGAAAATAAATCATTTTGACAATGATTAAACTTTTATCACTTTTTCGAGCTCTCAAAAAATATGAAAAAGTGAAACCTTGGAGTCCTCTTTTAAGCCCTTTTCAGACTCTTTAAACATGAAAATATCGTTAGGTACTTGACTATTCGAACTTGTTAAAATAAATGAACAATTATCTATTCAGTAAGTTTATCCATTTTCCAGACTGAACTAGATTAATTACAAAAAATGTATACATTGAATAAGCATGGTCAATAGAGTTCTCTCCTACATTATTTTATCCTTTTCGAGTTTGACAGACTAAACTTATGAAAAATAACACTACGGAGTTTACTTATGTTTTTATTTCAACTCCCTAAACTTGAAAAAAACTAAGTTAATCCTATCCTGGACTCGTTAAAACTAAACAGTGCATGACTTATTGATTACAATAGGGCTGAACCACTCCTTCTTAAGGATCGTTAAAAATACTGAGATGGACTGATCCATATTTATGTAGGAACGTAATACAATACACATATAACCATAAATACAAATATGCATCGGAAATAACACTTCATTTCATTAATATCAAAAAACTAAATTTTTCTTACAGACAGAATGGAAATAAACTAGCTAGGGCGCTGGTAGCTTATCTTTGAGAAGAGATGTGGCGGATACAGGCCTCTGAACTCTGTGTTATAATGAGGTTCGAAGAACTATATATTATTGAGAAACAATGGAAAACCCTAAACATCCAAAAAATCTAACCCTAGGAGATGAAATGCCATAATATTGGCCCAGTCAAGGTAAATTGGTACGTCAATTTCCCAGGGTCGTAACTTTGGCATACTATCTCTGTTTGACGCACATGATACATCATTAGAAATATCTATTCGAGG
This sequence comes from Pinus albicaulis, assembly GCA_034641835.2. Lineage (NCBI taxonomy): Eukaryota > Viridiplantae > Streptophyta > Pinopsida > Pinales > Pinaceae > Pinus > Pinus albicaulis. The sequence goes on along the minus strand of CM076584.1, from coordinate 923,984,245 downwards.
ATTATAACTACTCACTACGAATGTAGATTCTGAAACAGAATCACCTTTTCCTAAAAAGCGATGCCCAAAAAACATCGTTTAGGGCCTCAAAACGACTCCAGAAGTTTAGGACCAGAAGAACTACTAAAAATAGTAAATTGTGCTACAATTAAGGAAACGGAAAAATTGAAAGAAACAATGGTGGGGCACCAAGTGGAATAGGTGGGTGGCCACCAATATCCACTTGGATCATGGACTTGTCCGAAGGATGAGCTTACATGACAAGAAAATGTTATCCTCCTCAAGCTTGACAAAAATAAAGAAGTACTTGCCAGTAATGGTGGGGGAAAATGTGAAAAAAATAATCCATCCTTTATACTTGTTTTTAAAAAAGAAGCATGTCACTCTTGAACACGACACTTTATCACACTTGTGTCTAGGTTGGGTAATCATTTTTTCTTACAGTTAATCAAACCTCATTGAAAGTATTCAACCAGTTTTGGGTATTATATTTAATTCAAATGTTGCCAAACCATTTGCAGTGTTATTATGTGTTCAAGAGAAAGTAAAAATTCAAATTAACCATTCATTGCAAACATTTTTCTTCATTCACATTGACCATCCTTGAGTTAATCCTTGCAAAAAAATTCTTCAAAAACTTGACCTAATCGTTTCGTATCATAGACACTCCTATGGCGGATCTATCGACATCATTTCATTATCTAGAAAATTGATTTAGAATCTTGTCAATACCCTGGAATCTGCATGACCTAATGGCATATTTCTCACCTTCAGTGACAAGTTTTCATCATTGGCCTTCGATCGAATGACTCTATGAGTGTTTGATTACAAATCATTCTTTCACACTTCATATATTATATTGAAGTACTTTGAGAGCCATTGTAATTACTTGTGGTTTCTCTCACACTTCTTAACAGTTTTTATCATTGACTGGTAATCAAGTGGTTTCTACCATGTTCGACTTTGAAATAATCAATTACATAGATAGATTCGTACTAGTTCTTGAAGTGGAAATCAAGACCCTGGATCTAGTTTCAACCATCTAGGATGTGAGGAATTATCTATTCATGATACAATAGACTTCTTCATAACAGATGGTTGCACCCATACTGTGTCTAGTTTTGATGTAATGCTAAAGTCATATATGTACCAGAACATTTAGTTAGTTTTGTTGTGAGTGTGGGAATGCCTACCTCAGTGATAATTATATATATTTGCATTGAATGTTTCTTACAGGTTTTTGACCGGTGTCTCTAATCCAATCATTGGAATGATAAAGCACTTCACTTTCTCGAAAATATTTCTCAGACTTCGCACTTTAGGGAGGAATTTTTTACACGTAATTTTGTCACCATGACATTTGAAAGTCATTATCGATCTATCACCATCCATATTCATGCTTTCTTAGAAGTAAAAAACATCCATGTTCCTTAACCAAGTCTTGGAAAGTGAAAAAGTTCTTTAAAAATCCTTAAAATTTCCCTGTGCTTTTTGTGGTCATTTCCCACCCATGCGCTAATACTTATTCTATTATCCGTGGTGATCACCAATCTTTTCGCTAATAAAAATTGCACACCCCCATAAAATGAAGTAAACATGAACAAGTAATTTCTAGAAGCCTAGTTGGTTGAATATTCTTCCAACTAGAATCCTCTAGAATCGCGCCAGTTTGAGCTATATCCTCCACTCATGGAGCTTATCCCTTGGTTAAAGGAACCCTAATCCCTTCATTGGAGGATCTCATCCCTCTTCTGATGGATCTGAAACCTCCTCAATCTCTCTATAAATTGAGGTGAAGTTTCAGGTAGTTAGTTTAACATATAATTGTACATTTAAGATCACACCTTTGTACACAAGAGTTCATTGAAGATAAATCTATGCTAGTCATTATAGAGAGGAAGGCTTGTCAAACCAAGGAGCACGATTGTGCAACCATACGGGAGAAATATGTACAACATCAAGGCTCAGGTTGTAATATTTCTCTTTTTTATTCTTGATAATATATATATAGATCTCTTTTTCTCATTGTGTTGTTTTTAAACCCATTGAAACAATATAAATACTTAGTCTCCGTGATCATTAAGTTGAACTACTGTTTTTTATTATTATATACTACAGGTGCTTTGATCCTTTGCATGTTTGTGATTGTAGGTTCTTCTCAGCATTGAAGGATTTCTTTGGAATGAAAGGAAAAAGGCTATATCAAAAGTCTAGTTGAAAGGTAGGAGCAAAACCCTTGTTGAAGTTTGCAACAAGAAACAGTGAAGGAGGCATCCTGAAACATCATCCTTGATCCTAGTTGAAAAATATTTACCTTAACTAGGTGGGGCCCACACAGGCTATTTTTAGGTGTATGTATATTTTTAGACATGGTGAGCATATTCTAAATGTAGCAGGAGGCTATTTGTAGATGGTTGGTCAAATGTGAAAAAAAGATGAGATTCTATTTTTAGAAGATTGGACAAAGTCTATTTATAGATCGCTGATCTAAAAATAGATGCATGTCAATTATTATTAGCCCTTAATAATAATCAGACTCTAAACAACAAATTATTCTCTTGGAGCACTTAATTTCAGTATACAGATTTGTCAAATCAATGGGCTGAAGGAATTACACAATTCCTAAGGGTTTACTGGAGTTCATGCATGAAGGACTCAGTTAGAACTGAAGTGGCAAAGTTATGACAGAGTTGGAAGAGTAGTTCATGGAGTTGTATTCAGTTTAACTCAGTTAGACTCAGTTGAGCTAGTTGTATCTAATCTAATTGAATGATACACTAGTAAGAGTGGAGTGAATTAATTAGTAAATTAATTCAAAAATAATAACTCATTAATCAACTAAACAAATATAGTAGTTAACTACTTGCATGTCAGTTCCAGTGGAGACCCAGTGGAGAGATAGGTGAAAAGGTGAGATAGACTATCCGTTGTGACTACTAATGATGCATTAATTGCATCTACATATACATTGGAGATGCCAATGAGAATAACACAATCAAGGAGAGTGGGATCGCATCGAATTGGTCTTTGTAATTAGCTTGGATTGCGCAATGGAGACATGCTATCAAGAGGTAGAAATTAGTGCATGGATTTGCAAATTTCTTCATGATAGTGTGTGACAATTGTATTGTACTGAGAGCTTGATGTACTAAGCTTTGTATGAGATTGTTATATGATCTCCATGATACATAATATATGATAGTTTGGGTTTTCAGCTTCCGGCTTTCTCGTTAAACAACTGTGTTATGTGCGATTGTATTTATGCTTCACATGTGTGTGCAATTGATTTTCCGCAAAAAGATTAACAGTGGAATGATTCTGTATTTTGAAAGAAGTTAAATATTGTGAGATCAGGGGAATCTAGGACATATGCATGCTTAATGTATCTAATTTATACATGGTATCAGAGTTGTGTTATAGATTTTCTACATGGAATGAGAGAAGGAATTTTTGGGTGGGTGAGTTTGCACAGAATATCTAAAATTTTCGGTGAAATATTTTCAGAAACAAATAGAATATTTGGATTCCTTGCAAAAAAATACCCAAATTGAAAAACAAAATCGGTCGAATCGGAGCTCGGATGAGGGAGATATCATCGATTTAAAATTAGCTCTTTTGTTAGAAAATTTTGCAACGACAGGACAATTACAATGTGTGCGAGCCAAGAATCTACATGTACTGAGGTACAAGATGCATGCAAATATTTGAGGACCAAAGCAGAGGTTACTGACTTGGTGGTTGAGAGGGAGCCTCTCAACATGCATCCTGAGAAGCAGTCTGAGAAGGTTGTGGAGCAGCCACAATTGGAGATGCAGAAGAATCTTTATAGATTTAATGTAAGTGAGATTTCTACGGAGCTTCCTACTGTTGGTAAGTGCAAGAAAGACATGCAATTGAAGCTTGAGAGGGAGCAAGATTTGCATGCAGGTAAGAGTGAACCTCGGGATGTGAAGCAGCCATAAGATGAGGATCATGGAGTGGGAGCAACCACTCATGTAGAGAAATTTCGTGCCAGATGGGCAGATGGAGGGCATGCAGCTATACCACCAGGTAAGAGGTGGGGAAACATGCATGGATAATCCAAGAAGAAATTTCTGGGTAGGATTCATTGAGATGGTGTGGATCTCATGAATTGAACTTCGCTACGAGGTGCCCACAGAGCAGCAATAGCATGATCAGTTGGATTGATGCATTGAGATCAAAGTGACAGTGTCGGATACAGGAGCGCGGTTCAGAGTTGACAGCAAGTGCAGAGTGCATGGGTGCAGAGTTCAACAGTGCAGTGGTTCCTAAAGACATGTGCAGTTGATACTAGCAGAAGTCGAAGACTTTGATGATAGATGCATTATACTAATTCGGTTTTTTGGAGGCTATTCAGTTTCATAAGTGTTGCAGCAAGAGTTGTAGAGAGGATGCATGGAGTTGCAGGGCACTTGCAAAGGTTGCTGGGAGAATGCATGGAGTTGCATGTCGCATGAAAAGACAGTCCTTTCTTGTTGAGAGGGAGTGTTGAAGTTTGCAACAAGAAACAGTGAAGGATGCATCCTGAAACATCATCCTTGATCCTAGTTGGAAAATAATTACCTAAACTAGGTGGGGCCCACACAGGCTATTTTTAGGTGTATGTCTATTTTTACACATGGTGAGCATATTCTATATGTAGCAGGAGGCTATTTGTAGATGGTTGGTCAAATGTGAAAAAAATATGAGAGTCTATTTTTAGAATATTTGGTGAAGTCTATTTATAGATTGTTGATCTAAAAATAGATGCATGTCGTTTATTATTAGCCCTTAATAATAATCAGACTCTAAACAGCAAATTATTCTCTTGGAGCACCTAATTTCAGTATACAGATTTTTCAAATCAGTGGGCTGAAGGAATTACGCAATTCCTAAGGGTTTACTGGAGTTCATGCATGGAGGACTAAGTTAGAACTGAAGTGGCAAAGTTATGACAAAGTTGGAAGAGTAGTTCATGGAGTTGTATTCAGTTTAACTTAGTTAGACTCAGTTGAGCTAGTTGTATCTAATCTAACTGAATGATACACTAGTGAGAGTGGAGTGAATTAATTATTAAATTAATTCAAAAATAATAGCTCATTAATCAACTGAACAAATACAGTGGTTAACTACTTGCATGTCAGTTCCAGTGGAGACCCAGTGGAGATATAGGTGAAAGGTTGAGATAGACTATCCGTTGTGACTACTCGTGATGCAATAATTGCATCTACATATACATTGGAGATGCCAATGAGAATAACGCAGTCAAGGAGAGTGGGATTGCATCGAATTGGTCTTTGTAATTAGCTTGGATTGCGCAGTGGAGGCAAGCTATCAGGAGGCAGAAATCAGTGCATGGATTTGCAGATTTCTTCATGATAGTGTGTGACGATTGTATTGTACTGAGAGCTTGATGCACTAAGCTTTGTATGAGATTGTTACATGATCTCCATGATACATAATATATGATAGTTGGGGTTTTCAGCTTCAGGCTTCCCCATTAAACAACTGGGTTATGTGCGATTGTTTTTATGCTTCACATGTATGTGCAATTAATTTTCCGCAAAAGATTTGCAATGGAATGATTCTGTATTTTGCAAGAATTTAAATATTGTGAGATCAGGGGAATATAGGACAAATGCATGCTTAATGTATATAATTTCTACAACCCCCTCATTTCTAAGTTATAATAATATGAATGCGAATAGTTTAGAGAAAGAGGTATTCAAATGGTTTTTTGTTTCTAGTTATCTATTGGGATACTAGGGAGATCGCTCTTATCCATAAGAGGGAATTATCCGGAAAAAAATTACCCTTTGCCCAGATTTTGACATATACATGTATGTATCGTGATGCCATTCATGAGACTTGGAGGGTGCACGACCTGCGTGACACAGACTAGGTACATACATATATGAAACTTTTGACTCTTATTTTCAAATTATGCATAATTGTTTATATTAATTCCTAGTTCGTATTAGATTGCATTTATATTAATAAGTTCATGATAACATGTAGACACATCCCAAATACATGGATGAGATTATGAGGTCATCCGAGGGGGCAGTTGATCAGCTAGGCCATCCTTGATCAGAGAATATTTCCATGGATTCTCCTCCACCTCCACCTCATATGTTCAGTAATGTGGAGGAGAGTCAATATGTACAACCACATGGACTAACAATTAAGGTAAAAAAAAATATTCCTAAGGTTTCAACATTTTTGGTTTTTTTTTAGTTACACATATATGCTAATTAATTTAGAAAATAATTATTGTTTGTCTTTTCCATTGTGACATAAGCCCATATGCATAGTATTTTTTATTTTTTTGTTATGTGGAGACATGAGTGGGATGTGGGGTTTAGAGGCATTGATGATGCGGGTCCATCAATGCAAGCCCCAATCATTGAGCTACGGGTAGGGGAGCACCAAACCAAGATTCATCAGACCCCCATTCTATCTGACTTGCATTTGGACTCGATTGAGGTTAGTAGATTCGTGGATATGTAACTAAAAATCTAGTTTAAAATAATGTATTTCCATATTTTTTTATTTTGTACAAATAATGATCTAATTAGTTTGAATTTGAATGTGTTATATTGTAGTACCAACTTATGGACACTTACTTTGCATGGCATAACTCACATAAGAATTCTGGTGGTACTTGGAGTGTCATAGTTTGTATATTTCCAGGCTCATTTCATAGGGCACATTCACATGTGATGCAAACTTTGCATATTTGCATACATGGACAGTTTATGGATGTACATCATGGACATTATTTTAGTATATGGATGCTTATTATTTCAGTTTATGGATGTTCATGTGATATTTGTATTTTGTATATATTTTCATATGTATAGTTTATTGATACATGTATTCACTATTTCAGTCAGTCATGGATTTGAATTAATCTTGTTTATGGATGCTCATTATTTTTTGAAGTTTATGGCTCTGAGAAAATATTTTCACTAATTTAAAAACTTTTCTATATACAATAACATTTATTAGTAAATATATGTTCAATTTTGACTTCCAGTTTCATAGACTAAGAAAATAAATACAGTCTTAAGTTATGATGCAAGTCACTTTGATACTTTAATACTTAAAAGGGAGCTACTCAGATGTTCATAAATATTCATCACCTAATTATTAAATGGTTATTGAGTTATTAACCATAAAATCTAATATTTAGTTGTAATATAAATTGAATAATTAATTATGAAGCTTGTAATATGAATATATGTTATATATATGTTTTTCTTAATTTTGTAAGTTAAATCCCAAAACAAAACCCAGTTCAAGTTTAGCAAAATTCTTAATTATATTAATTTTTTTTTTGTTATATAAAAATTAAGTAATATTTAAATGGTTATTAACTGTGTAAACCTAAAACCTAATATATTTTTTAAAGTTTATATTCTAAGTTGTAATTTATGCATTTTCTCTCACTATAATTTTTTTAAAATATGTTTCCATTTTTTATTTATTTTCGGATATATGTCTAAATTTTGCACACTTATATTTAAAAAATAGGTGTGTACCATTCTATAATCCTCCAAACAATTGTGTGTAAGTTAAGAATGTTATTAGATGCATTTAATATCAAAAAATTCAAAAGTCATTACAATCGCTTCAGTATGGATTATTATGAAAATTATACAGTGGCACCTTTAAAAAACTGCACTTAATAATATGGTCTGTGAAAGAAAACAACATTAAAAAAAAATACAACAGAAGAAACCCGAGGATTCGAATCACACAAGTGCCCCCAAAAAATAGCTTTCAATAACAATGTCCGGGAGTCCACGTAAAATAATGCCATTACAAAATTCATGTGGCGGATCTAATTGAGATTTCAACATTTCTTATTATAATAGTGATATTTGAACAATGCTTATAATAATAAAAGATGGCTTTGTTTGATGGTCATTCTTTATACATCCTTCTAATAATGAAAAAATTTATTTTATATTATAAAAATAATTAAACTTATACCATGGAAATGAAGGGAAATACATATTTCCCAGTCTCTGTCTCCATTAATGAGGTCGGGTTGTATATGCTCACCATTATATTCACAACACTTCATTAATGGGCCTATAAATTGTTAAATATTGGTCATTAATGAGGTTGGGTTGTATATGCTCACCGTCATATTCACAACACTTCTTTAATGGGCCTATGGATTGTTAAATATTGGTCAGAGAGATGAAGCACGATGGCATTGATTTTCCTTTTGAAATATCCCCACACACATTTTAACAAAAGTTATAAAGTGAAACATTGAAATCATGAACACTAGTCAGGATGACGTGAGCTTTCACAGTGCGTGGATAGTGTTTTATCATTAAATGCACGAATGAGCCTTCCCAATGCGTGGATAGTAATACATGGATTCATTGAGAGTAAAAGGGCATTTAAACCATATGAATTTCCTGGTCAGACAGGATTGCGGTGTTGGGATCGAAGGCGATTTTAATAAATATGTTACATTCATGACTTACCGATAAGACATCCAAAATGAACGTGCTAATGGAATTTAAATAGTTAATTAATGTCATTATGTAAAATGAAATGTGATGGCACAATTATGTAATCATTGCAAAATAAGGGGTAATTGAATAAAATGTGAAATAAATATATTAAAAACAATATCAAAAAATAATAAAATTCAATTTTTAATGTTAAATTATGGAGAAAAGTGTAAATTTTTTTGGTCAAAGCAAATTAATAGTTTTTTGAGCAAAAAATTAAATATAATATATTTTACCTCAGACAGGTTTATATATATATATCTATATGTGAAAAGTTTTGTGACCCACCCATATATCTCTGTATGGACAATTTTTTTAAGTATTTTAATCAATTTATTATCTCAAGGTTCAATTAAAAAACACAAATAGGATTGAAATAAGTTTCACTCAATTTTAAAAGATTTCATGTAAACAACAAATAGGTTTTATTCAACATTAATTATTTTGAGATTATCTACAAGAGCTTATTCATAACATGATATAAGTCAATCAAATTGAAATTTAATATATAGGTAAAAAAACAATATATGACAACATTTCTAGAATTTTTTATAATGTTATCAACTTTGCTAAATTTACAAGTAGTTATCTTGTTGGGAATATTGTCATTGAAGGTAAAGGATCAGAAAGGTGTTACACCAGAATGATCATTGATGGCAAAAGAGCAGCCATAAAAACATAACCTAGAGCAGAGACAACAGAGGCAGCTAATGCAGCACAGGCAGCGAATGGAGAAGAGACAGCAAAGAGGCAGAACCAGTTGAAGGCAATTGGACAAAAAAGAAGCAGGGGACGACTTGGTTTATGAAGAAAACATTGAATGTTGGCAAAAGACTCAGATATATAAAGGTAATTCTGAATGGGAGTAGACTCTGGTAAGACCCGACTCAAACGAAAATTTGAACGCAAGAGAATGGACTCGGGTAGAGAGACTAGACAGTGTGTGTAGAGAAGTTGAACGTTGTGGTTAAATATAATAGGAATTTAACAAGCAGAGTCGGGAAATAGAAGGAGATATAGTAGCACTATTTGAAATGCAACAACATGGGTCAAGTCGGCAAAAAGGCGGTTATGCAACAATTTAAAATATAACGGCAGAAACAGAAAAGACAAGAGGACAACAAGCATAAGAGGAAAAACGCTCAACAAAGCTTAGAAACCAAAAGGGATGAGTGAAATAATTGATTGTAACTGTAAATGTTTTATTTATTTTATATTGTTTGTGATGCAAAGGCAAGTCTTTGTAGGCAAAGAAAAACTCCAATGTAATACTGAAATGTGTACATATTGTTATACTATTCTGAATGTGTTGGGCAAGAAAATGAGAAGGTGGAAGGCAAAGAGTCATACCTGTTCATTTCATATTCCCATATGGAATGCAAACAGTTATGAGGTGATCTCTATAAATGATGTTACTGTCATATGCATAGAGAAGTTAGAGAGTGAAAGAATAAGAAGAAGAAAGAGCATATAGAGAAGTTGTGTAGATCCAGAGATGATATTAGGGAGATATGAAGGTTGGAGGACAGTAGTGAGGAAGGAATAGAACAGAGCTAATATCCAGGTAAGTCAGCATGTGTTTTCATTGTAGTGTGAGTAAGTTGGCGCTTCCATATCAAGTTGTATCTTGATAGATGTCCAGTTGTAGTTTGTTGAGGTAGGAGCCTCCTGTGGGTGGTAGCTTGCAGAAAATAGATGGGAGTTGGAGCTTCCTAGCAAGTTGTAGATTGCAAAATTGAGGCAGTAGCCTCCTATAGGTTGGAGCCTACTGAAAATCAGTGGTGAGAGGGAGTTGGAGCTTGCCTTTGCATCACAACCATAATAATATGTGGTTTTCTCCCTTATGGGTTTCCACTTATATCTGTTGTCTATGTGCATGATAATTATGTGTTGATATTCTGTATTTAATATGCTTTATACCCGCTGCTCACTTATTAAGATTTCTGTTCCATTGTACATTAAGCTGATAATGAAATGAAGGTGTAAATAAATATAAAAGAAAGTTTAAAAGCACATGAATGCATTAAAATGATTCACCTCCCCCCCGACCCCCCACCCTCTCAGTTTAACTAAGGGGTTCAACAATTGGTATCAGAGCTAGGTTCCTTTTGTATCAGTTTAAAAACTAGAAGGAGATCACAGGTCCCCAAGATGGCTAGTCAATAAGGATGATCAAAAAATAAATCCCCATTGTTTACTAGCACAAACTATGCCTTTTGGAAAACTAGAATGAGGCCATGCATAATGTCTCTAGGAATAGAAGCTTGGGCTGTTGTGGAATTAGGATATGCCCCAAAGTATTCTGACACAGAGAAAGATGCCAGAAAAAATTTCATATCCAATGCAAAAGCCATGAATGCACCTTTGAGCGGTCTGTGCGAGTCCGAATTTATCAAGGTAATGCATTGTGAGACTGCCAAAGGAATTTGGGTTACTTTGGAAACTATCCATGAGGGAGATCAAAAGGTGAAGGCAGCCAAACTGCAAGTCTATAGAGCTCAGTTTGAAAATATAAAAATGAATGAAGAAGAAGATGTTGCTAGCTTATTCTTAAGGGTTGCAGAAATTGTGAATAACATGAAAGCTCTAGAAGAAACCATTAGAGAATGTGTAATTGTACAAAAGATATTGAGATCTTTACCATCCAGGTTTAACCCTAAGGTTTCTACCATAGGAGAAACAATTGACTGGGAAACATTGACCATGAACCAATTGCTTGGAAACTTGATGGCTTATGAGATGAGACTTCCACAAAGGAAGTCAAATGTGAGGGAGGCAGCCTTTAAGGCAGATAAAGGAAAATAAGAAAAGGAAGATACATGCTCCTTCTCTGATGAAGAAGAGGCCCATTTTGTCAGAAGATTGGATAGAGGCTCGGGAAAGTATAAAGGTAAACTTCCATTTAAATGATTTAATTGTGGAAGAGTTGGGCACTATGAATATAAGTTTCCTCATAAGAAAACAAAGAATCAGACACAAGATACAGAGAAAACCAAAACAAATAATTGGCAGAAAGGGAAGAGATTCAATAGAAAAGCATTTTATGCTCAACAAGATGGCAGTGCATCTGAAAACTCAAATGAATCCTCAAATGAATAACAAACCTCTGAATTTGTGTAGATGGCCAAAGAAGAGTCTGAAGGATTCCTTCTATAATATGAAGAAGAAGGTGAGGTAGATATTGAGGGGGAGCTCAGAAGTTCCTTGGAGGAAATAGAAAGACTTAAACTCAAGTGTAGAAAACAAAAAGACATTCTCCTGAAATATGTAAAAGACGAACCAAATTCGGAAGACCTCATTAAGTTGAAAGTAGAACTTGAAGAAGCTAAGAAGGTGGCATACATTCTACTAAATCAAATTAAGGATAAAATTCAGAAGCAAGAGAAATTGGAAGAAGAAATAGTATGCCTGAGAAAGAAATTAGAAAATGCCCAAAGGGAATTATCAATGAACACTCCACGAATGACAAGCTCTAAACAGTTGGATAAAATACTAAATGCTCAAAGATCTCCTCTCATAAAGGCTGGGATAGGTTACGAAGGAGAAACCAACAAATACAAGGTATAAAATAACAAGAATATCATTTTTTGTAAAAGAAGTAAACGATTGTGAAGCTCCAAAGAGGGAATCCACAGAATTAGAAATCGGCAAGACCATGATATATAATGAATCAAACAGAAACAAGAAGCAAGCTCAAGTGACGATGAAATAAACGAAGATACAATCAACTATAAAATACTCATATGCTCCCAAGGATGAATTGATGCAACAACCGAAAAGAGGAAGCAATTTCAATCCAACCAGCAAAATATGTAACAACTGAAAAGATTACCTCAAATAACTCTCTCTGCTAGAGACAGATACTACTTCCATGGGTATTGTTTTTATTGTAAGGGGTTCGGTCATAAAGCCATGGAGTGCAGAACGTATGGATAAAGACTGATGTATGAAAACTCAACTATATTTAAGAAAAATGGAGAATTCACTCGTATACATAATCCATTCAGAAATATAATCAAATGCTTTTTTTGCCTTCAAATTGGGCACAAGTCTCACAAATGTCCTCTCAAAGACTGTGATCCATTTTCTCAGGAAAGGTACCAAACAAATAGCCGCATGCAGTGGAAAAAGAAGTTGAATAAGTGTGACCTAGCTCTAATAGCTCAAGATCAGAAAATCCAATGGTATATGGATAGTGTATGCTCAAAGCGTATGACTGGAGATCGAAGAAAGTTTGTAACCTTTGATGAAAAGAAATGTGGAAATGTAACATTCGGCAATGATAAAGCAGGGAAAATCAAAGGAAAAGGCTCAATGATTCTGAATAATGGAAGAGGAGAGGCTCAAGATATACATTTTATGGATGGGCTGAAATCCAATCTGCTAAGCGTTAGACAAATGTGTGATAAAGGCTGTGAGGTCCTTTTCAGAGCCCAATATTGTGAAGTAAGATCTAGCACCACAGGAAAGACCTTGATCAAAGGTGTTCAAATAGAAATTAATGTCTATATAGTGGAAGAAGAGAATGAAGCGTGCCACATAAGAAAACTTGATGAATCATGGTTATGGCATAGAAGATTGGGACACCTAAACTTTTACCACATCATCAGACTGAGAAAGAAGAATGCAGTCAGAGATATGCCTGAATTAAAGTAGCCTCAAAATACCATATGTAAATCCTGCCAACTGGGCAAGCATACCCGCACATCTTTAAAGGCCAAATATAAACTATCTACAAGTAGGCCACTTCAGCTTGTACACATGGACCTGTGTGGACCTTCAAGAACTACTGCACCAGGTGGAGAATGTTATTTCATGCTGATAATAGATGATTTTACCAAATTGATGTGGGTGGCATTTCTCAAATATAACTCTAAAGCTCTTGAGAAATTCAAGATATTCAAGGCATTGGCAAAAAATCAAATAGGATGCAAGCTAAAATGCACCAAATCAGACAAAGGAGGTGAATTCACAGACTATGATTTTGCATACATATGCAATGAACATGGGATAAAACAACAGTTTATAATTGCAAGTACACCTCAATAGAATGGAGTGGCAGAGAGGAAAAACAGGTCAGTACAACAGATTTCCAGAGCCATGATGCAAGAAAGTAACATTCCCCAAACCTACAGGGCAGAAGCAGTACACACAGTTGTTCACATTCTTAACAAATATCATCTAAGACCAAATTGTGACAAGACTTCTTACGAATTATGGCATGGGAAACCAGCATCAATCAAGCACTTTAGAGTCTTTGGAAGCAAGTGTTTCATAAAAAATAATGATGAAAAATTGGGGAAGTTTGATGCAAGAGCTGATGAAGGAATATTTTTGGGATATGCATCCAAGAGTAAGGGTTATAGGTGCTACAACAAAATTTTTCACAAAATTGTGGAAAGCATTGATGTAAGATTCGACGAAGATCTACCAAACAGAACAAGAAGCACAAGTTGTGCCAATCCTCCATATGATCATGAAGCTGAGAACCAAGATAACGATGAACAGAGCAAGACAACAGAAGATACTGAATTAAACTCAAAAGGTCCCTGAAGACACACTTAGAATAACCATTCAAAATATCAAATCATTGGGGACAAGAGTGTGGGAGTCCATACTAGAAGACAACTAGCTCAACAGATAGAAGAAGTATACCTAGCCATGCTATCACAAATAGAGCCAAAGTAGTTTGAAGAAGCCAACAAAGAAAAAACTGGGTAAATGCTATGAATGAAGAACTAGACCAAATTGAGAAGAACAATACCTGGGAGTTAATGCCAAGACCCACTGGGAAAAATGTCATTGGCAAAAAATGGATATTCAAGAATAATATGAATGAACAAGGGTAGGTAATCATAAATAACGGCAGACTTGTATGCAAGGGATATTCTCAAATCGAAGGACTTGATTATGATGAAACCTTTGCCCCTGTAGGCATAATGGAAGCAATCAGAAAGTTTTTGGCCTTTGCATGCTATCATGATTTCAGGGTGTATCAAATGGATGTGAATTTTTCCTTCCTGAATGGAGATTTAGAGAAAGAAGTCTACATGGAACAACCTGAAGGATTATCCTTAACAGATAAACATGACTATGTGTGCAGATTAAAGAAAGCCTTATATGGTCAGAAACAAGCTCCTCATGCATGGTTTTCAAGGCTAGAAAAATACTTGCAAAAACAAGGGTTCAAGAAAGGAGGAGTAGACAACAATTTCTACATAAAGGCTGATGAAAATGAACTCTTAATTGTAGTAGTATATGTAGATGACATCATGTTTGGTAGCAACAAAGATGAGTTAGCAAAAGGATTTGAGGAAGAAATGAAATCAGAATTTGAGATGTCTATGATTGGAGAGCTCACCTTCTATTTAGGACTTAAAATTCTACAAAAGAACACAGGAATATTCATTTCACAAGAAAATTACTTAAGATAGATGTTGAAAAGGTTCCAAACGGAAGACTACAAACCTGTGTCAACTCCAATGATCACTGGATGAAAACTATGTGCTAATGATGAATCTGCAGATGTAGATCAAAGACTTTATAGTCCCATGATAGGAAGTCTGTTATACCTAACTGCCTCTAGACCAGGCATTATGTTGGAAGTAGGACTTGTGGCAAGATATCAAGAAGCACAAAAACAAAATCACTTGCTAGCAATCAAGAGAATATTCAGATATCTGCGAAGAACTTCACATTATGGCCTATGGAATCCAAAAGGAAAAATCTTCACATTGATAGTATACACAGATGCAGATTGGGCCAGTTGTGTGGATGATAGGAAAATCACAAGTGGAGGTGCATTTTATTTGGAAAAAAGTCCGGTGGCATGGCTAAGAAAGAATCAAACTTCTATCTCTCTATATACAACAAAAGCATAATACATAGTAGCAGCAGCTTGTTGCACACAAGTGATGTGGATGAAACAAACTCTCCAAGACATGAAGGTAAGCATTAATGAACCCATTTCTATCAAATGTGACAATACTAGTGCAATAAGTATATCAAAAAATCATGTACTTCATTAAAAAACAAAGCACATCCCAATAAAGTACCACTTCCTCAGAGAAAAAGTAGCACATAAAATAGTGAAGTTGGAATATGTACCAACAAAGGAACAAATAGCAGACATATTCACAAAACCTATTGCTAAAGAACCATTCGAATATCTAAGAGACAAACTAGGGGTGGTGTCTACAGATGTTGCATACAAGGAATGGGACCAGTGCATACAAAAAAAAAAAAACATATATATATATAATTAAAGGTTGCATACAAGGAATGGGACCAGTGCAGTAGACAACTGATAGTCAGTATCAGACAAGAAAGTGTCATTCCAGGGGGGAAAGCAGACAATAAAAATTGTCACAAAAGAGCTAGAGCAATGGAGAAGTGCATGGAAAAGGTCCTCAATATCAAAGTATTATGAAAATATAGAAACCACACTCAGAAATGTGCAACCCTTTGCCATTGATGTCAAAGGGGGAGGAAAATCAAGCAGAGGAAGAAAAGACACCTCTCAGAATGAGAAGGGGAGGAAATTATGGAGGAAGTATTGGAGTATTTCCATCAATGCCAAAGGGGGAGATTTTTGGAAATATTTTCATTGATGGAAAAGGATCAGAAAGTTGTTACACTAAAATGATAATTGATGGAAAAATAGCATCCATAAAAATATAACCTAGAGCAGAGACAGTAAAGAGGCAGAGACAACAGAGGTAGCAAATGCAGCACAAGCAATAAATGGAGTAGAGACAGCAAAGAGGCAGAGACAGCTGAAGGAAATTGGATTTGCTAGACACAACGAGGACCAGAGATCCTGCACATAGTAGAAGAAGAAAGAGACGACAGCTGAGAGGAAGAGGCAAGAGAAGTGAGAGACGGAGTTACATAGCGGGACAGTGTAAACAAACGAAAAATAAACTAAGGCAGAGAATTCTTTGAAGAAGTCTAAGCGATGAAAACAGACGGTTAGGATTAGATAGAAAATGTAAAGGCGAGAGATGGATGGATGAGATTGAATCACGAGTTCACACATCGCAAATATTAGCGGATAGTATTAAGATCGTCGCAAGGTAAGTTAAACTATATGCGATGTGAAGTGGAGAAGGGCACGTTTCAACATTGCATAATATCACAAATCACAAGAAATATAGGGTAACCAAAAAGTAAATATTATAAAGTGAAACGTGCGATCAGATGAGAATCGTTAGATCGAGGCGCAGATCAACGACAGATGGAAAATCGCAAAAGTGCACATTGCAAATTATAGTGGATAGAGCTAAGGCATCATGCAATAATTTAAATTGTTTGTGATGTGGTAAAGATTGGAATATGCGATGCGACGAGGGGAGACCACATGTCGGCATTGTGCATAAGCGCACACCGCAAATTTTATGGTTTGTACTTAAGAGTTCGCACTGTAATATGGATGTGATGCAATGCGATCCCATATCGTAGAAAATAGTAGATACGTTTATTGCAAAACTTTAAAACCTGCGGGCAAGCTAAATGTGATGCACTGTGATTGGTCACCATGTTGTGGGACCCTACAACCAAAGTTAAGCGTGCATGCAAATCCCTCTCTTTGTTGATTCACATCGGAGGTGGAAAAGGTAATTATAACGTAAGACCTTTGATACACCGAAATGCGATATGAGACCGGATGCGATAAAGTTTGAAGTTAAGATCCAATGCATTTCAAGTCCAGGACAATGTGGCTTTATGAAGAAAATGTTGGAAGCAGAGATGACTTGGTTTACGAAGAAAAAACTGAATGCTGGAAAAAGACTCAAATATATGAAGGAAAATATAAACGAGAGTAGACTCTGGTAAGCCCGACTCTAAGTGCAGAACAGTGTTGCAACAGTAAGTCAAACAAAAATCTAAATGCAAGAGAATGGACTTGGGTAGAGAGACTGGAAAGTGCATGCAGAGAATTTGAACTTTGTGGTTAATTATAATAGGCAGAGTTGGGAAATTAAAGGAGATATAGTAGCACTATTTTAAACACAATAACATGGGTCAAGTCGGGCAAAAAGGTGGTTATGCAGCACAGTTAAAATATAACGGCAGAAACAGAAAAGACAAGAGGACAGCAAGCAGAAATGGACAAACGCTCAGAAAAGCTTAGAAACCAAAAGGGTTGAGTGAAATAATTTATTGTAACTGTAAATGTTTTATTTATTTTATATTGTTTGTGATGCAAAGGAAAGTCTCCGTAGGCAAATAAAAACTCCAATGTAATATTGAAGTGTGTACATATTGTTATATTATTCGGAATGTGCTAGGCAAGTCAATGATACGGTGGAAGGCAAAGACTTATACATGTTCATTTCATATTCCCATATGGAATGCAAACAGTTATGAGGTGATCTCAATAAATGATGTTAATGTCATATGCATAGTGAAGTTAGAGAGTGAAAGAATAAGACGAAGAAAGAGTAGATAGAGAAGCTGTGTAGATCCAGAGATGATATAAGGCAGATATGAAGGCTGGAGGACAGCAGTGAAGAAGGAATAGAATAGAGCTTATATCCAGGTAAATCAGCATGTGTTTTCATTGTAGTGTGAGGAATTTGGTGCTTCCATATCAAGTTGTAGCTTGATAGATGTCCAATTGTAGCTTGATGAGGTGGGAGCCTCCTATGGGTGGTAGCCTGCAGAAAATATATGGGAGTTGGAGCTTCCTTGCAAGGTGTAGCTTGCATAATTGAGGTAGTAGCCTCCTGTAGGTTGGAGCCTACAGAAAATCAGTGGTGAGAGGGAGTTGGAGCTTGCCTTTGCATCACAACAATAATAATATGTGGTTTTCTCCCTTATGGGTTTCCACTTATATCTATTGTCTATGTGCATGATAATTATGTAGAAGTTACAAATACAAGTTTTCTTCGATTTTATTTTGTTTGAGGTTATCTACAAAACCTTAGTCATAATGCACGTTGTCAATAATTTTTTTGTGCTTACAGTGAAATAAATGCATAATGTTAAACTAATTACCTTTAAATTAATGTACACCATATATCTAGTTACATCAAATCATAAATCAACATCTTCATTGAAATCAATGCATCTAATGCAAGCAATAAAATAGGATGATAAATCAACATCTACACTAAAATCAATGTATCTAATGCAAACAATAAAATAGGATTAGAAATCAACATCTACATTGAAATCAATGCATCTAATGCAAGTAATGAAATAGAATTAGAATTCAACTTGTACACAAAAATCAATGTATCTAATGTAGGAAATCAAATAGGATTAGAAAGCAGCGTCTATACACTGAATCAATGCATCTAGAGAAATAAATTTTCTTCCCTCTCTCTCTCTCTCTCTCTCTCTCCATATATATATATATATATATATATATATATATATATATATATATATATATATATATATATATATATAAAGCTTCGTCCTACAACTTTGTTGATTATCTCCCTCCCTCTCTCAATCTCTCTTCTCCTTCTCTCCATCTCTCCTTATTTGTCTTTCTATCTCACCCCAAACATACACACTCTTTGTCCATCTATCCCTTGTCACTCCCTATCTCTCTCTCCACCTTTATCTCTCTATATGTCTTGAAAATCTTCCTTCCCTATATTTTTTTCTAACTCCATATCTCGAGCTCCGTCTCTTTCTCAGAGACTGTCACTTTCTCTCCCTCTCTCCATCTTTGTGCCCCCCTCTCTCTCTCTTACCCTTCTTTACCACTCTCTCTCCTCTATATTTCAAAAACTATAAAATACTTTGACAATTAATATATATATATATATATATATATATATATATATATATATATATATATATATATATAGATATATATATATATATATATATATATATATATATATAGATATATATTAAAATGCAATATTACGATGTGTGTTGTACATTCACTTGAAGGGAAAACAATAATTTCCATGGAAATATTATCTAAAACTTTCCAAAATACTAATGTTCCATCCACCTTCATCAAAGATACATAGCTCGCTTCATGTCTTCCAGTTGAAATTGTTTAGGTTTTATTTCTTTAAAGGTAAATTTACTTCAGGATTTTAAAAATATTATATATTATATTATGATAGATTTATAAAAAAATAGGTTAAATGAAATTAATTGTTGGACACCTAATCCTCTAAGGGTTGGTGTGGAATGTAAACAGTGAAAGGGAGTCCGAGACACCACTTGGTATGTGAAGACCAATTAGAGTCACAAGAAAGTGTATAAATGTGTAAGATATCTAATAGTAAATGTATTCACGTTTATCCTATATGATTGTCTTCTCCATGTGTGTGTTTAACATGGTATCAGAGTGAGTGAATTTTGGCCCTGCTCCAATTTGAGTCACTTTTTTTGTGGACTCACTAAATGTCAGTTCTACCTTCCTTATTTTTCAAGCTGCAAACCTGTACCAAACCATTTCAAAATTGATATCTATGGTTGTCACACTGTTAGTCGATTTCATTCCAAAAATAGTTGTTTGTCTCTGTCATTTACCTACCCTAGTAGAAATGCCTCTGCATCTTTGTCTTTTATTCCAAAGAAGGATTGTCTTTTGTAAAAGTTGTTGTATCATTTTTCGCCCCATATATCTGAGATTTATTATCTATATTCCCCATATTTCTGAGATTTCTCTTCTATCTGATTTGTGTTGGGAGTGTTGGAAGCAGCCATTTCTAGCATTAGGGCTTTTTTTCAAGCCTTTATCTACATTACTTCCATATTATTCAAGCAAGGTTTCCAACAAATATTCTCAAAATTTGAGAAGGAGCTACACAGAACACACTTGAAGTTCTGGGCCTTCGAATTTTTTTCGACCAACATCATGCGCTCTCAAAAGTAGCCATTCTCCACATGGGACTCATTCCTCCATCAGATGGTTGTTACTGGAGCATAATTATTGCAGTTGTAATGGAAATTGAACCATATATGAGGGGCAAAGTTGCAGAGATCTAGTTCCACATCCCTCGACACCCTCGCAGTCAATAAGTAGTATCTCTCACATCAGATTCAAGGACAAAATATGGCATTTCCATTTCCAAATTAATTTCCTCTTGTGACAGTTTCAAGGAGGAATTTGCAGAGCTTAGAAGGTTGATTTCCTTCTGTGTTTACCTAACCCTTGTGTGGTGAATTGCTAGCTGGGTTTGAAGCCAACATTTTCCATTACTTGGACGTTTTCGGATTACCATTTTCATTTGGAGGCCAAATTTCTTCTTTAAAGAAAATAAGGGTTTTCGAGCGCCATTCTTCCAAGAATTTTTCTAGGGCTCCCATCAACAAAATATCAAGATATACATAGGATAAATTTTGAATCAACAGTAAATTTAAAGGGCCAAATTATGCATCATAGAGGAGGTTGGGTTCTTGTGTGAATGGTAATTTTCTCTAGAGTTAATGTCTCACTATTTATCTGGTTCAAATCTGAAGCTTTCTCTATAGAACCGAATTACATAGATGTGTATCATATTACTTAGTTACAAAAACCTCTCCAGAACAAGTCGTTATAATTTTTTCCATTGGAACTAGTCATAAATATGAAGGGATTGAATTGCAATCTCTAGGTCTGATTTTTTTTTTTGAGGAAAAAGACTGAATTATTTTGGCATTGGAATCAATCATTTGAGGTCGAATTTACTAATATTCCTAGAAGGTTAAATTTAGCATTGATTGGAAGATTGACTAGCAAGGTGTAGGTCGTGTATTTTGTCCAAGAGAATCAGGGTTTCCATCATTATTCTTGCCAGTATTTTCCTCAACAAGAGGGTCGATTCATGCACTAAGAGAAAGGCTGATTTATTTTTGGCATCTAAGGAAAAAATTAGTGGTCGGTTTATTGCAATATTAAGAAGGACCGAGTAATTTTTCATTGGCAAATTCACTCCATATTAGGTATTACCTTGGCCACTTGGGTTTGTTGTGGCAGGCATGGAGATTCCAAAGTACATCAAATTTTCCACTTTTTCCTTCTCACTATCTATGAAGGAGAGTTGAACAATCGAAATTCTGGGCATCATTTCTTAAAGGAGTCGAATGGTAAATTTCTTGGAAAAATACTGGTGCAAATCAGGGAGTTAAATATCAGAGTTTAAGTCAATGATTGTCGATTTTGGATGAAAGGACGAGTTGTTTGTTGTATATTGGGGATGATTTTCTGGAAGAAATATATATTCTCACTACTATTATAGGTTCCTTTTTCATCTCAACGTTTCTTATTGTACATTAGAGATGATTTTCCAGAAACAAGCTATATTCTCACTATTGTTGCAGGTTCCTTTATCATCTCAACATTTCTTTGCCTTGCAAACATTTGTGAAGTTTGATGTCAAAAATAATTGTGTTGATGGTTAAGTGCTACTTTGAGTCTTTGAATTCAGTATTGGTTATACATGCACCCTAGAATTTTTCTGCAAGCATTTATATTTTTTAGGGCGAATATTCACCTCAACTCATTCTAAAAGAAGCTTCTATAATCAATATTGGTGCATTTGTAGGAATTTATTTATTGCTGAGACAATGGTTAAAATTATTAAGTTATTAAATTTTCTAGATACTCTCATACTCTCCATTGTTGATTCTAAAGACAGGGTCAAAGTAAACAAGACTCTCTTGCTAACATTCACACATGTTACAAGATGCTCAAGAAAATATTGAGTTTCTACAACTTGAATCTCAATTCCAGTAAGAAGAGACACAACAAAATAGACATCATTGTGAACCTATTCTTGTTCAGAAGATTGAGACAGATTCCCATCAATAACAATAAATTTCAGATGCAGTACCCATTTCAACCACAGATGTGAAGAAAGTTTCAGAAGTTCATTCTGCACTTCCTAAGAAAATCATCAAAACTTGGTAAGATATTATCAACAACAACCAAAAAACATTTCTTAGATATGACAAGGATATTTCCTTTCATATTCTAGACTTTTCCAATCCCATTCAATTCCAAAGTGTTGGGTTTCTTCATGACAACTCACCTTCAACTGTTCAATTTTGTGCTCCTCTTTCACAGTAGCCATGCAACGGATTGTTATATGCCAACATTGTGACCGAGTTGGCCATATGAAAGATCATTTTTTTGATCTTCATCCATGTGAGCATTTTCATAAAGCGACTCATTCTTCAAACATATGCTTCAGAAACAAGCCTCCTACAATAACAAAGATTCATCTTGGATTGATCGCTTCTTGGCAATGGGCATCAACAATCAATCAGATTTTTCATTCATATGTCAGAATCTATTCTATAATATTAAAGGGAATTTCAGTTTATTTTTATCTATCTTCTCACCATGTATCTGACAGGGGGGGGAATTGATGGTCATATACAAGCTTCAAAGCCACATCAAGTGAGCCTGAGCCACAATCTGACATACTAGATTCAGAGTTGTAGCCTGAGAATAACTTTGGTTGGTGTTCAGCCTAAAACAATTTATGCGAGGTTGAGACCTCACATTTTAGGTTGAGCTTCTCCCTCTTCAAAGAATTAGGGACACTTCCTCTAGCATAAGACTTCAACTTCTTGTTAGTTTTGGAGGAGTTCTGTGAATTGCATTAAGAATTTCAGAGTTGGTGGTCATCCTCAAACCACCGCAGTTTGAGACCTCCCTTTTCAAGTTTAGGTTCTCCCTTTTTATGCAGGTTGCAGAACTCCCTTTTCCAAGTTGAAGGTATCCCTCTTCAAAGCATTAGAGTGCTTCCTCTAGCAAAAGAATTCAACTTCGTGTCATATTTGGAAGAGTTTTGGGAACTGCACTAAGTGTTCTAGTGTTTCTTTTCATCCTTAAACCACCTTCTTATTCCAAAATTTCATAGAACACATTAAGCCTAGTGTTTCCATGTAGTTTTGCACATTTTTTATTAATGGGGGGAATGTTTGACACCTAATCCTCTATGGGTTGGTGTGAAATGTAAACAGTCGAAGGGAGTCCAAGAGACCACTTGGTACGTGAATGCCAAGGGTCACAAGGAAGTGTATAACAAAAAATAGCAAATGTATTCAATTTTATCCTATTTTGGTTGTCTTTTCCATGTTTGTGTTTAACACGAACATATTGATTCAACTTGTATGACTATTTTTGTGTTAATGACTCTTTTGTTGATGCCTATGTCGTATATCAACCACATTTATTAATGTGGTTGTGCTAGCATATATTATAATATAACAAGTTTTATATTATAGTAAATTTAATAATATTATATTAATCCAAAATTAAAAAAAAATATTAACATTAAATATATATTAATATTAATTTGTTTATATTAATATCAGATTTCATAATTTAATTTAATAAAAATAATAATAATAATAATATGTTTTTTAATATTAATATTAAATTTAATAAGGTGTCTACATGACATGATAACAAAAATTTTAATAAAATTTTAAATTTTAAAATGTGGCAAAAGCTTAAATTTTATATTAATCATTTTTTTTATATAGGCTCGATTGAGCTATGTAGCTTGATCGAGTCATAATGCTCGATTGAGCCCCTGTTACCATGTACATGGATGGATGGAGGTTTTACGAAACCCTCTACCAAGCTATTTTAATTTGAAATTTATACGCTCGATCAAGTGTTTTAAGTGTTCGATCAAGCCTCTGAAGTCCTAAAATCCACAATTTTAGCACCCGTTCTGAAAAATTTCTTGCAACACCATTTTGTACCCTAGCGGACTTAGCAAAAAAATTTATGTAGGTGGTGGATTTTATCATGTTTGATTCATGAAGGAATCCTCTATCTAATGGCGCATGAGCTTGAAATTTTCGAATTCATATGATATTTTTCATCTAATTTATTTTAAACATAATGCTTGAAATTTGTTTGAACATTTTTAAAGAGGTTGAATAAAAAATCAATATCATAAAATATACACAATGAACAAATTTAAAAAAAATCCCACTATCTTCATTTACGAGTGCTCTTCAAAAGGGTTCTCTTGGTTTTTCAATTTATTTAAATAGTTGAAAAAAAACTTACGTGAACATGTGTCTACAAAATGCAATTGAAATATTACTTCGTCAACTTTGAAAAATAATAAAAAATAGTATTTTGCATAAAAAATACATTAATATGAAAGACTTATCTTTCTCCATGTATATCATGCTCATATATATATATATATATATATATTCAAAAATTAAACTTTTCAGACTAAGTTATGCTACATGAACACACACATACCTCTTAAGATTTGTGAAAATTTGCAATGAAAATAATTTCATTTAATGGAAAATTTTTATATTAGACAATGCTAAATATTTTTCCAAAAAAATATCACTAGCAATTGCACCAAATGTTGCAAAGGAAACGCCGTAAAGAAATAGCATAGGAAAGAGTAGAATAGAAGAAATAAATACAAATTTTATGCTTTTTTTATATAGATTAAATATTGAGAGTAGTACATTGCAACAACTTCCAATTTAGATGGGGGATACTTGAGAATAGGAAAGAGTAGAATAAAAGAACGAAGTAAGCTTCTTCTTCTTCGTCTTTTTTAAATAGATGGAACATTGAGTGTAATATATTGCAGCAACTTCCAATTTAGATGAGGGATACATGATAATCTCGTAGTGAATGAGAGGAGATAACCTTGACACACAGAGAAACATGAAGAAACTAGAATTAGGGTGGGGTAAAAGATCCAAAGCATGAGAATAGTTGACCAATTGCAAGCTAAATGTGAGGGGATAACTTTGACACATAGAGTCTTATTGAATTAAAAAGTGGACGCTAATTACAAAATATAAAATATCTATTTCTGTATAGTTTATTAGTTTATAAGTAATGGAAAGCTCCAACACTTTTATTATTTAATAATAATTTTATGTGTATATTATTATTTTTTTAATAAATTAATGTGTATATTATTATTATTTTTAAAGTAGTTTTCAAGTGTTAATTTTTAGAATTTTTAACAGAAATTTGATTGGAATTTGGTTTAAAAAAATTAGTGTTGTTTAAGCTGGTTTTTTAATTGTATATATGGATTGAACTCCCAAAAAAACCTATGGGGCACTTTGATTGTTAAGAGTTCACCCATCAAACTTGTGATTCAATGAAAAAATTAGATCATGAAAGAAGCTTAATTTTTTT
Source organism: Pinus albicaulis (assembly GCA_034641835.2). NCBI lineage: Eukaryota > Viridiplantae > Streptophyta > Pinopsida > Pinales > Pinaceae > Pinus > Pinus albicaulis. Next base: position 923,958,598 of record CM076584.1, on the reverse strand, counting down.
TCAAAAAATCACACTTATTTTTTTATGTCCATTAAGTTTTTTTTTTAAGATTAAGTTAGTAAATGCCCCAAAAAGTACAAAGAGACACAACAACATGTTTTAGAGGTTGGGAGAGTATTATTCTAATATAACATATATTCATATTAATTTTTCAGCTAACACATTTCCAAAAAAACCTAATTAAAGTGAACTTAATAAACTTGAGAACTCATTATAAATTATAGCCGATATTCAGAAGTGAGAGAATCCTCAGATGTGAGAAACACCAATTTACAAAGAAGTTTGAAGATATATATTTATCAAAGAAACCATTTTTAGCAAACTGCAAACAACATCATAGTTCCTCAAACACAAAGGGGAAACCAAATTCCTGAATATTTTATTTACAGAAATTCAACATGTAATATAAAGGATGATCTAAGCGGCCTTTTGTTGTAGATTTTAGTTAATAATATTAAAATTTCACAAATTAATTTTCATAATAATATATATGCATAATATAAATGGGATAATTCCATTTGTCTAATAATTGTTCAAACATCAACCTGAATAATAAGGTGATCTGCAGAAAATGTGGAAAATATTAGGAGAGCCCCTTGAGATTGAGGATAAAAATACTTGTTAATACTTAAAAATAGACACATTAGTTGCTGACACCTAACTCTGCAAATTTTCATTATGTTCTGTCTCTTTGCAAACTCCATCAATATCCTGAAAACGTGTGATGAACCACAGATTTGGTTTTCATGATGTTGCAAACCTGTGATGAACCTCAGATTTAGTTTTCATGATGCTGACTGTTTCAAAAAATTTCCAAGTGAGTTGTGGGTATTTTTATGCTTTACATTTGGCATACATGTCTATAAATGTGTTCCTCACATGACCATTGCTAATAGAAGATTTTTTAATATTGAAAATAGAGTATCATACTCTGTAATTATTTAACATTGATAATGAAACACTACTTATTAATTTAATGAGAAACTTTGTCAATAGCAAGCAAATTGTTTACACAAATAATAACAACATATTCATTTCTTTTGATTGATGTTTAACTCTACATTTTTATTTTTATTTTTTTATCACTCCTCTGCTCTAGGTGGAGTAACATCACACTCATATCATCCGGAAAATGTGTGAAGCACCTAAGGTTTTTAGTGGAGCTAGGGCATTGTGAGCAATATATTTTAAAATAGAAGTAACGTGTTTTCAAAACATAAGCCAAACAATGTAAAATATGTCTGGAAGGTAGAACAACTATTTTAGTTTAGTTTGTAATGAAAAATTTCTATAGGAGGCCTATTGTAAGTCTCTCTAGGTAGAAATGATAATCATAAGCATAATTTGGAAAAATTGGAAACCAAAGATCATCATCAACTTTAGAAGAATATTTTTTTAAATGGCCCTCTAGGTATCTCCTATATATTAATTGTTTGCTAAAAAGTGTGGAATATTTTTTAGAAAGGCCCTGCGAGTACCTCTTGTATATCATTTTTTTGCCAAAAAGTGTAAATGCATGCTGGAAGAGAAAATAATCCATGGTATAAACAGAAAAATAAATAAATAGAAAGAATAAAAAAAATGAATAACAATATTTAGAAACTCCACTCTTATCAAGACCTCTATCGCACATAAAGCTTGCCTAACTTCTATATTACATCCTATTCAATAACTCATCAAATTACTCTAGAAATCAATGAACCTGTCACTACGCAGATCAAACGGATGGCAAGAAATCATCAAAGCTTTCACTACGCAGATCAAACGGATGGCAAGAAAAATCACACTCAGCATTTGACTAAGTCTCAGGCTCAGGCTGTGAGGCTGCAGATGACAGGCCAAGAAGAATCACAGTCAGCATTTCACTCAGGCTCAGTCTGCGGCTGAGAGACCATCGGGCTGTTAGGCTGAGCAGGATTGCACTGAGCGTTGGCTCAAGCTCGCAACAGAGACAATTCGAATCCATAGTTTTTTATGGTTATTATTTTTGTTATTATGGTAAGTTAGGGTTTAGTAAGTTAGTTATTAGGTAGTTAGTTACAAAAGAGGTTGTGTATCTAATGGCCTAAAACAGTTTAATCGTCTAACATTTGATCTGATGGTGCAGATAGTGACACAGTGGCAACTAGGAGATTTGTTTTCAAATAAGTATGCCTTACGGCATAATTAAGACAACAACATAATTCTCCACAATTTTATTTTTACTCCAAATCAAAATTCACAGTGCTTATATGAATTTTGAGGGCTTCAAATCGATAAAAGAGGAAAAACTTGAAATTTCATTTCCACATTTGGCCCAAAAGTATAACCCATCTTCATGCATTCACCCCTTATTATTATTCCCTTTTTACTCGACACCATGCAGACTTGATTACACACACACACACACAAAGAAGAATGCTTATAGTGTATTATTTATGTATATTTTGTGTGTATTGATATTGTTCTCATATTTATGATATTATGATATGAGGTTATATTGACATGTAGTTCCATTTATTATGTAATGTAAAAAATATCCTTGATAGAGATATGCTGGTGTTATAAACTTATTATGGTATTTCATGATGAGAATCGTGTCGTAATTGTATGCAAATTTTATGGCATGCATGAGCACACATATCCTTACTATTTAGAATGTTGTAATAACAATGATGTTGTGATCTCATGATGACATGCGAGAGTTAACATGTGGATTATTTTCTATGAGATTATGATGATATGATTATAACAAATGCATTGGTTGTATTTTTCATGTTGAGAGGTGGTGATTGACAGAAAATCCACCAATGGGCTGAGAGAGTTGGTTTATTTGATGATCTTGTGCAATACCATACCTTCGAGGGATAATATATAACACCATATGGGATGGGGATAGACTAAATCAACATAAATTATTCATGTGTTTATTTTTCCTTGTATAAATCTAAATGGATAGCTCTCGATAGGCTACGGAATGATCTTGAGGTTGCTAAGTGCCTAATATTGGAGTTGGGATGTTGAAGCCAAAAATGGTGTTAGCACTTCAATGCCTGGGATTGTGTACATTATTGAGTTGTAGAGGGATTTTGACCAACCTTTTCAGATGACTGGGCCATTGAGTACCAAAACCATATGCCCGCTTTGGGTCAGATGAGGTCTAAGCCTTGGGGCTCTAGTATAGACTAGTGAGGCTTTATGCCTAGTTCCAAAATTTGGGAAAATGGGCTTGAGATTCCTTGTTATTTCCTTAGTTATGTGTTGTAACTTCCTATGCATGTTGGTATACTATTTCAACATAGGGTGTAGGGCATACATGAAGTAATAAATAAATAAATAAAATAATAAATAAGTTAAAATGATTAAACTCAACTTCAAGATGAAGTTCCTTAAAGAGGGGGAATATGCAATGTCTAGTATCAATGAATAATAATAATAATAATAAATGAAATAATATTAATATATAAATAAATAACAAAATAAATGATAAAGAAAATATAATAATAGTAAATAAATAAATAAAAATAAAAATAAACTAAAGTTCCGAATAAATATATGAAAATAAATAATAAAAATAGTAAGAATAAGTAAAGTTAACAAAAAGTAAAAATGAATAAAATAAGCAAGAGATGAATTAAGAAAAAGGCCGAGTTAAGGAAAAATTAAGACAAAAAAAATAGAAGTTCGCATGATGACACATTGATTATGTGCATGCATATTCTCTTTCCATTCTTCGAACAATTATTTTATTTAACATATGTAAATGGGGATGAGAGGCATTCATTATTTTCAAAGGAGAATGCTAGGAGACAAAGGATTCACTGGCTATAGTAGTTGATTGAGACCTCAGGGTAGCTAGTTCTATACATATTTGGTGCATCTGAACCTACGATTTAGTGGAAATTCATCCCCAAAATATTGTTGTATTTAGTGGGATTCAAATAGCGCAATGACTCTTAAATCTCTAGTAAGATGTATATTTTTTTTATAGGTAAGTCTTATCTTCTCATGTCTTCATAAATTATATGCTAATCAATTGAATATATGTCTGTTTATTATTAAAAGCATGGATTGATGTTAACAATTTGTAAAATTTTATTCCAGGTCGTTACATTTTGTGACTAAAAAAAATTGATAACGAGTTCTATTAATGCCTCCAAAGAAAGCTACTACACCAATTAAACCTACTGAAGTCTCTTCCTAGAACTCATGAATAAAGTGAAGACTTATTTAGGTTATTTCAATTAGAGAAGAAGTTTAATGAAATGGATGTTGATATGTTGAAAAAGGTGGATTTCTTAGGCTCTCAAGGAAAACTTAAAACATAAATGGAAAAGAAGATAAATGGAAATAATGAAGACATATAAAAGAAGATGAATGAAAATAAGGAATGAATAGAAAAAAATATGAATGGAAATAAAAAAGGGAATAGAAATTAAGATGAATGAAAATAAGGAAGAAATAGAAAATAATATAAATGAAAATAAGGAAGAAATGAAAAATGTCAAGGAAGATATATACAAATCCATTAGGGAAGAAATAAAAGAATTAGAAAACATTATATTAAAATATCTCCCTAAAATAGATGTGGATATCTAAGGAAATCAGGACCATAACGAGAAGCATGGTGCTGAGAATCAATCTCATATGGATAGTATGCTATCACAATTGGAGAGCATAAATAGCGAATTCTAAAACCATAATCATGAATTTTGAATCCAAGATCCACATCATTATGACTTAAGTTCAACACCAAGCAACTACTACATTATAAATATCGATATGAGGAAATTTGATGGTAATGATATTGTAACATGGATATTTTATATGGAGCAATACTTTGATCTACCAATTGGCATCCTTATAAGAGATAAATTTTGAATCCATGTCTTTAGAATAAGAAAAAAATGTATGATATCAATGGTTTTATGAAAGTAAAAAATATTATGTCATATCTTGGTCCATTATTACAAAGGAATTGATATCACATAATGGGGATATTAAGAGTAATACATTCTTCAATCAATTGGTAAATATTTGACAAAAACATTCATTTATAGGGACATTCAATAATTTTAAAATTTGAATGTGAGAGTAAAGAATATTTCAAAGGATAATTGGTTAGAACTATTTATGGGAAATTTAAAGGAAATCATCCAACATGAGGTGTGTCTCTTTTAACCTAAATATCTACAGTATTCTTTTAGTCCAGCAAGGAAGGTTGAAAATAAAAATATGGCCACTAGAAAAATGTCACTAATAATTATAAAGAAAATCATGCACCCTCTCCTAAACTAACAAGGTTGAATATTGAGCAAATGGGTGAAAGAATGTGGGGCATAAATGCGGTGAGAAGAAATTATTCTACATAGACTGTGAATATGAATAAGATCAAGAAGTGGACACTTCACCAGATCTATATCTAGAAGAAACAACTCCAACGATCTATTGTCATGCATTGGCCCACATAAGTACTTCGCAAACCCTTAAGATAAAAGGATATATAAAATAAAAAAATCTTACAATATAGATTGATTCTTAATTCTTAATATCTTTATATATCTGTTGAAGCCCCGAAAATCGGGTCTACAACAAGGGAGATACCCACCCGGTCCGGACCTTGGTTAGCAGCTCATTTTCTGTTTGGTGTAGTGGGTCCAACTGGGGATAATGGGACCAGTTTCCCAATATGTGTGTGTGTGTGTTGAGAATAGATATTTTCTCTCTAAAAAGGTTCCTAAGTGAAATGCTTTTATTCTATTTCTAATCTAATCATATGCAAATTGTATTCTAATTTAAACAGAAATATCTAATTCTAAACTAAACCCGGGATGTAATTTTCTTTATGCGATCTAAAATAATCTCGAATAACAACTGATAATAAATATTATTCAACTGTTATAAGAAAAGAATTCAATAAAGATAAACCATTTCATATAAAAAGTTAGATGAAACAGTTATGAAAAACATATCGCATAATAAGCTATTCATACATTAAGCATAAATAAATAGTTATCACAGTACAGAAGTGCCAAATGATAACTTAAGCATTCAAGCATCAATATATAAACAACTAAAAATAAATATTACTTTAACACAGAAGCAGAAATAGTTAAGAGATAAAAGTACCATTTATAACTGGTTCTACTCATGAGCTAGAAGCAATAATGATTTATCTCTTCCTAATCCAACATCTACTAAGAGTACAGAAATGCAACATCAGTAGCAGATATTAGACACAGATATCAATAAATCTCGTTCCATTCATTCATCAAAACCTCCTTTGAGGGTGAAGAAGTGCATGTTCTGAGGATAAGTTTTTGACAAATTTCAAGACCCTTCTCTAAATGCATGAGAAGGGTTTAAATACTACTAAATAAATCTAATTATAGTTTATTACAAAAATTTAGGATTCGGTTTAAATGACCGTCCTTTTTCTAGGCAAAAATAAAGTAAAACTAACACTAAATCTAAAACTAAAATTAACAACTAACTACTTATGAATTTGATCTTTGAATTTGCAAGCATCCAGCATTGATTTGAGAAGAGGGGGCTGGCTGACTTCATATTTCAATTGACCCGAAAAGACGGAATTAGAAAGTGTGGGCGCGATCTTCTCAGCAGAATTAATGATGCAATTAAGAGTACTGCATTGACTGTGTGGTTTTACTAGACAGGTCCAGTAAGAATCCCAGTTTAATTTTGTCAATCCTTGAATTGATTTTGCCTTCTCTTCCGCTTTCTGTTTACACTCTGTTTGCAATTTTTGTGCTTGTGGTAGGTATCCCAGAATGGTTTATGAAATTAAATTAACCTTGTGCAAATTCTCATTTACACAATCAGTAATGTTGCTCGTTGCTGTAGCTGCTTCCTCTACTGCTTTTTCTGCCTCTCTGATCTGTGCATCCAATTTATTGAAGAGCATTTCTTTATGACTGTCATTGATAATTGGTGCTCCTACTCTTTTTCATTCCTCTGTCTTTTGCCATGCCAAATAATTAGTAACTCTTTCATTAGTTAAATCATAATCATGTCGTAATTCTACGACATGATTAGTGATTTTATCACTTTCTTGACAAAAAGAGTTCCATTGCGAGATTTTCTGGCATAATATATCTTGTTGTTGCAGTAGTTGATTATTCAAAGAAATAGATTCTGAGATGAACTCTGTAAGCTTGGGGTCGTCTTTATGCATCTCTAGCATAATCTATATTTGTTTCTCTTTTTCAGCCAAGCTCTTTTGATATCCGATCTGCATTTGTTGAAACTCTTGTTGTAACTTTTCAAATTGTATTTGTGCTTCACTGTTGGCATGTGCTTGTTGCAATTGTTGTTGCAGAACTTGTATCTTATCCTCTTTTTCATTTAATAACAGTCCGTACTCGATGTTTTTATCAATAGTTATGGAGGCATAAGTTCGTAATCCGAGATAATTTAGTAAGATTTTTTGGGTTGGGATCCTTAGGTGATATTTCCATAAACATCCAATTGTCTCCGCATCAAGAGAGAGCGCACTTTCTAATTTTCTCTTTTCTTTAAGCCTTTACTACCGTTTTGTTGTTGAGGGCTATAGAATACATCTGTGAGGAAGCAGTTTCCTCTATTTTAAGTACAAGTTCGACAGAGGGGAGAAGCGGGTATATGTTTTGTTTTATGACATTTCCATTTATTTTCAGTAAATTCAAACCTCCTTTGGATGTTTCAGAAAGGTGAGTTTGTATGTCTTCTATTTTGATTATTAATCAAATCATTAAACATTCATTTTATTTCTCCTATATCAGTGTTGATGGATGGTTGCTGTACATTAAGAGGTGGAAGATTCAACTGTGGAGTAGTTGAAGTCTGTTGTTGTGACAGCTCTTTTGATTGAGCTGTATCCTTGACTGAGCCTTCACTTTTATCCTGGTCAAATTTTTTAGAATGTTCATAAATTTCTTTGTCAAACTTTGATTTAGACCTTTCTGAATCTGAGCTGCCACTGAGACTGACACTAGGAGTTGGTTCCCTTGCGGGTTCCAAGCGCAAATTATCCAAAGGAATAGTAACAATCTTCTTCTCTCGTATACTTGGAACCTTTAAAATTTTTTCCGGAGAACCGTTTTCAAGAGCTAAATGAAAATTTTTTAAATGAACTTTTTCTCGAAACATATCATCAAAAATATCTTTCTCTTTCTCCGTAAATACTGCACTCTTTGACTACACAGAAATCTCGACAATACCATACATCAAATAGCTCTTCTAAAAACTTAAACAATTTTAAACATGTAACATTGCTTACTTCCTTAAACGCGTGACCAACATTAAATAATGAAAATGCTCCACAGGACACAGGAAATTGTGGCCAAATGGCTTTCTTTTTATCCTTTAATTCTTTTGTCAAACCTTTGTCTCCACAGGTTTGATATGCAATTTCTCGAGCTATGAGTTTATCCGGAACATATAAGGGCAAAACATGAGGAGAAGAAAAGCTTCCAAAAACCCTCACATAAGTAAACAATTCTTCTCCAAACCATCTTGCAACAGGGAGAATGTCTACTTCTGCTTCATGGGACAACCTTGGGGCATCTTTATTATACAACAATCTATACAGTGGCAACATTATGCCGTGGCAAATCTTGTAAAAATGAGGAATGAATTTTAACTCCCATAATTCTTTGTGATAAACATGGATGGGCAGGGGATCCTGAATTTTCCATTGCCAACCCATTAAAGGGAACTTAGAAACAAAGAAGATTGAATCCATAACATAGGCAGATAGATAAAAAGGAGGATAAATCCTCTGAGAGACAGTCCGTTTAGACCGGTAATTGAAAATAGTCGTGGCTAAATTATCAGACAATATTTTAACCCAGTCCACAATGGTAGCGTTAACAGCAGCATTCAATAGGGGAAGCCATTCAGGCAAAAACTTATTAATGTCAGGCTTTCCAAAAAGCCTACATAGCATAGCAGCAACAAAACAATATGGAGAAGTGAGTGAGTCAGTACTTTACATGCCGTGTTTATCTTTTTTCAATGGTTCATCTCTTCTGGACCATTATTTAGTGCATTCCGCTAAGTTTGCATTTTCCTTAGAAAATTTCTCCATAAATTGTTTGTTGTAAGTTGCCTGAGGCTCTGGAAAATGATACATAAGCCTCAAATATTTTGGAGTGAATGACCCGATAAGCTCTTGACCTTGAGTTTTGAACTGTCTGTCCGTAATATTAGTGCTATCCAGCACCCATTTTACCATGTCTTTATATGAAAGAATTCTAGGTCTTGCTGTTATCCGGTGTAAAAATGAACAAGCCAGCTCTTTAAGAGATGCTTCAGAGGAATTAATTGAGCCCGCAGTAGCTGCAACATCCATTACTCTTGGGTTTTCTTCTTCAAGTAAATTAAACATACCCTCCCAAGTGGTGATGCCAGCGTCTTTGTTGCAAGCAGTGTCTGCGTACAAGGATGCCATCTCTTTATTTTCATAACTCAGAGCTTTCTCTTTCTTTCTAGAACTCGGAGCTTTCTCTTTCTTTCCCATAATGCTCTGAAAATTTCTTTGTATAGTTTCCTGTTCTTCGCGTCTGCAGTTTTACGAATTAAGTGAGAATAATGATATGAGAAAGGTGACGGGATAGTTTTAAATGCTGAAGGCGTATGAAATATATTATTTAATCGTGAAATAACCCTTCGATAAAAACAAAATCATTTTTCATTAATAATTGACAATCCATTCATTAACTTGACATTAAGGCGCATAACGGGTCTCGATTTACGGAAATATTTACTTCGTATAACGAGCTTTCAAGAATCTGCGATAATGCGATTTGCGATTTGCTTTGCAATATCGCAAATCGCAAGTTTCGCAAATCGCAATTTACGCAAATCACAATTAGTAACATAGCGGGATCGCAATATCGCAGCATCGCAATATCACGAAATCGCAATATCACAAAATATAACATATGAAAAATATTCGTTAATATATTTTCTGCGATATGCGATTTGTGACAAATATTTTAATGCATAGTTATTGGATCGCGCTTATCGCAATTTAGAAGATTCTGCTTTGCAAAAGATATCTTGTACTTTTTGTTGCGATGGGTGTGATATTTTCTTCAAAGAAAGGTTTTATTCTAATCTATCATAAACTTAAGTTTATCTAAAGATTTTCTCAGGAATTTTCTTAAGTTAATGATAGTAAGTTTTATTTGAAAAAGAAAACAAACACTAATTTAATTTTTTGGATTTTTTAAACTAAGGGTCCCCACTTATTTAGTATTAAATACTAAATAAGAAGGGGGGTTGTTGCTGGCCACAACAATTGGTGATTCACTTGGAAGAACCAGTTATCTCTGTTTTTCTTTTAAATTTTCTAAACTTTTCAAAACAGAAAATTTTCCAGAAAATCAAACTTTATTATAAAAAAACAAAGTACATTATGCTTTAATCTATAAATAATATTTCATTTCTTCTATATTCAACTTTGACTATTCACTTCCTCAAGCTAGTCCTTGTATCTACATCAGTCATTACTTGGTTTAAAAAGATAAAAACAAAAGGCTTCTCTATAAATCAGTTTTTAAATATGCTCATTTGTCGTAGGTAGAGCCACTGCTGCCAGAAAGCGTCTATAGCCTCGACAGGGTTACCTATTACCCAGCAATGATCCTGTGTCCTACTTAGAGAAATATACAATTTTCAAAGAGAAATCCATATTCACACTTATTGCTTTTTATTTTCTTTTTACCCTTAAAGAACAATGTCTTGGTTTGGTAGGCAATTTATGACAATGCCATTCACTTGATTTATAACTTTGTTGAACAAGCTGGCTCGTGATGAGACCCCTTGCCTTTTGATTGCAGTAATCTTGAGTCATTTCCCTGTTGTGGTATGCAATATTGGCAAAGTCAGCAAGCTATAATATCTATGATCATGATAAGTCGGCTCGTGATGAGACCTCTTACTCTTTAAGTTAAAAGTGTATCATTGGATTATTCCCTGAACTTTGTAATTTTCTAAGTGGGGAGGAAGTCATTGTTTCCTTAAGATAGCTCTGGACGACAATAATAGAGTTTTTTGGAAAGAACTTTTCTACAGAGAAATTTCGTTTTGTTATTGATACTTTTCATTGAACTGATATAAAACAATCTTTCACCAAAAGTTGTTTTTTCATCAAAATTTTCAAAGTTGAAACTAGTATCGTTTCTAGACTAAAGCTTTTAATTGTATCTTTGAATAATAATGATCAATATTCTAAAAAAGAATTCTATTTATATAAGTGAAGAAATAAAATTTAAAAACAGAACTTGTATCTTTTTCATGAATTCCAAATGTAACCATTAACAACTGGTTTTATTATGTCAAATAAAGAAAACTAATCTACAAAATAGAAGAATGATCTCCTATGGAAAATATTTTTTAAGGATCTGTCCATTAACAGGTAAAGACTCTCTTCTCCCTGTTAAATCCTGTAACATGAAAGTAGATGGACCTATGATCTCTGCAATTTGAAAAGGACCAAGCCACATTCGTTGAAATTTTGTATGTTTTCCTTTTTCCTCATGAGCCTTGTCCCATTTTAGAACTAAATCTCCTATCTGAAAATCCTTCCTGGTTATCATGTTTGAATCAAAAGAAGCTTTAACTAATGCTTGATGATGAGCATGAGTTACTTTGGCTTTTTCTCGTTGTTCTTCTAACTTAATTATTTCCATTTGCCTTAATTGTAAAGAAGAAGTTGGTTCTTCATCAATATACTGAACTAAGGCTAGAGAAGGAATCGCTAGATGAGTTGGAAGAACCACTTCTCTCCCATAAACTAAATTAAGGGGAGAAGTGCCAATAGAAGACTTATGCGTTATTGGATCTGCCCATAAAGCATATATTAAAGATTTATGCCAATTTTTATGATTTTGATCAATGGTTCGTTTAATGATTCTGATTAAATTTTTATTTGTAAATTCAGCTAACCCATTTCCCTGTGGATAATAATTGGCAGAATATTTGAGTTTAAAACCTCTCTTGAGTGCAAATTCAGTCATAGAATTACCAGAAAAATATGATGCATTATCAAACATTAAAGTAGAAGGTAAACCAAACCTGGTGATTATGAACTGGTTTACGAACTCGATGATGTGATTATTACCCATTTCGTAAAATAATCAGTTGTTGTAATGATATACCTATGTTGTTTAGAAGAGTGAGGAACGATCTCACCTATTATTTCTAACCCCCATTGATCGAAAGGCTGCTCAATTTTGACTGGTCGTAATGGCAATGATGGTTTCTTTTGTCTTCCAACTGTAGTTTGACAAATTTGACATTTCCTTGCATAGCTATGTGAATCTTTGAATAATGTGGGCCAGTAATAGCCTGCACAGAGGATTTTATGTGCCGTTGCATCTCCAGCATAATTTCCACCTGCTGGCCCATCATGAAGTTCCTGCAAGACTTTATCAGCTTCAGTTTTCTCTAGACATCTAAGAAGAACAAAATCATAATTCATCTTAAAAAGAACATCATTTACAGGCTGATATTGTTTAGCCTTCAACCTTAGAGCTCTTTTCTTGGTGTGATTGAGATTTGGAGGAGCATATACATTATTCAGATAAAATATGATATCAACATATAATGATTCAACATCGTTTAGGCTTACCTCATATGTTTGTATTTCTTCATATGGTTTTTTAGAGATAAGCGATGCTCCAGCTAGTATTTTGCAAAAACCTTGACCTCTTACAATACTTTCCGGTTTGATTTCAACATCATATTCTTGTAAGGCAGTGATCCAATTGGCTCTTTTCTCACCCACATCTTTTTGGACTAAAATATTTCTTACTTCTAGAAACTGTACTATGATTTTTATATGGGTTTTAAGTAAAAAGGGTCTGAAATATTTAACTACTTTGAAAATAGCATAAGCTTGTTTCTCCACATCTGAATAACTCAATTCAGCTCCTTGTAAATTTGAACTGAAAAAAGCAATTGGGGCTTCTGCTTTGTCTTGATTTTCTTGAGTGAGTATTGCAGCATAAGATTTATCAGAGGCAAATGTGTACAAAATAAAAGGATTGGAAAAATTTGGAGTTGCTAAAGATGGAGCATTAATAATTGCTTGTTTGATCAGATTGAATGCCTCATATTCATCTTTGCCCCATTTGAAGTTTGAATTCTTTTTAATCATTTCTTGTAAAGGAGATAAAATTCTCGAAAAATCTGGCACAAATCTCTTTACAAAATTAATCTGGCCAAGAAAAGATTGCATAGCTTTCTTGTTGTGAGGTAATGGTATTTCAGAAATTTCTTTGATTCTATCAGGATCAATATGAATTCCATATTTTGATACTATGAATCCAAGAATTTTTCCTTCGCTTAAAGCAAAAAAAAAAAAATTCGGATTAAGTGAAATTCCATACCTTTGACAACGTTGGAAGATCTGTTTCAAATATCTAAGATGATTGCTTCGTTTTTTGGAATATACAGTTATATCATCCAAGTAAATTACCACTAATTTGTTAACTAATCCCTTGAAAGCAATGTCCATGGCTCTCTAACATGTGGCACCAGCATTGATCAGACCAAAAGGCATCTTTTGATATGCATAAGTGCCCCATTTGGTTCTGAATGTAGTTTTCAATTGATCATCAGGATGGACTAACACTTGATTATATCCAGAGAAACCATCTAAGAAAGACATTAATTCTGATCCTGCAACTGCCTGTAATATTTGCTCCATGGGAGGCAAAGGAAAATTATCTTTTAGGCAGGCTTTATTAAGATTTCGAAAGTCAATACAAATTCTAATGTCCCCATTCTTCTTTCTAACGGGAACCATATTGGAAACCCATTTAGAATGTCGAACGGGAAAAATAATCTTGGCTTTCAATAACTTATTGAGTTCAGATTTGATCTGATTTTCTAGATTGGGGTGGATATTTCTCAACTTCTGTTGGATAGGTTTCTCATCATTGATCATTGGGATAGTATGTTGGATGATAGAAGTGTCAGAAGTTTTGAGTTCATCGTAGTTCCAAGCAAAGATACTTTTATATTGTTTCAAAAGACGAACATACGCTAATTTTTCTTCAGGAGCTAGGCCAAAGCCTAGGTTGATATTCTGTGGTTTGGCATCAGTTCCTAGATTTACTAATTCATAATTCAAAGTTGAACTTTGCAATTTTGAATTGGTAGATCTTTTAAATCGATCTTTCAAATCATAAAGGCCTTCTAACTTGACTACTGACTTCGGTATAGCATTGTTGGTGTTATTTTGGAGCAATTGTTTGTCATGTTGGTCTTCATCAATTATCTGATTGGTGTAAGATCCTTCAGATGTGAGAAAATTTACAATATCAGGATCATCATTGAAAATCCTCCAATTGGTAACGTTATTAGGAATCGAGGGTCTAAAGATTAATTCGATTGAAAATCGATCAGGACTAAAGTCTTCTGTAGGAATGAGCTTGGAAGCTACATTAGCTAGGAGATCTGAACTAGCATTATGAATTCTAGGAATTGATGAAATATTAAATGCTATAAAGTGTTCAGTCAAATATTGGACTAAAGATTGATAATGCTTTAAATGACCTAATAAACAATGTATAGTATTGCGTACCTGTTTAATCACAATTTCTGAATCTCTGAAAACTTGTAGATATTTGATGTCTAATCCGATTGCTTTGTATAATCCTTGGACTAAAGCCTCGTATTCTGCGGTGTTATTAGTGCAATCAAACTCAAGTCTACAAGTTAACATAATTTTTTTTCCCTCTGGACTAACCAAAACGCATCCTGCTCCTGCTCCTTCATTAGACTTAGAACCATCAAAAAATAATTTCCAAAATAAAGTTTTATTTACAAGAGTATCTACAAAATTAATACATTTAGAACTATCTGTTTGGGAAAAATTTTCTATTTGAGATAAAACAAAACATTCTAAATAAGGTGAAGTATGAGCATTAAAATTTTCCAAAAAAGAATCAACTGAATAATTGCCAATGATATTACTGTTGTATGCAACTGGTTCATTCTCTCCTTTGAGTTCTGTTACTATGTATTTCTGATGTTTTTCTCGTTCAACCTTTATCTGATTTGGTTTACCATTGTAAGGAAGCCACATATGCGACCAATCAGTTGCAAAATATCCATGAAGTTTTTCTGACCAATCTCTACTAAGAATTAAGCCATAAAATTCTGGAATATCTGCAACTAAAATATCAATGCCTTGACATACCTTTGGATTTGATGACAATCTTATGGTAACCTGATTTAATTCGCCAATTAATTCAACTTGCGATCGATATAGCTGGACTATGCGTACAACAGATTTTTGTGGTTGAATGTTCAACTTTGCACATATTGATTTTGGTAGAGTATTAGATGAAGCTCCAGAATCCACTAAACAATTATGCAATTTTTTATTGAAAACTTCATAAGTAAGAAGAAATGGAGGAGTATGAGATCTTGACCTTCCTCCAATTAAAGCGATATTTTCTAGATCAACTTTACTGATCGTATTAGCTGGAGGTCTTCCCATCTCGTTGGAAGCTTGAGAAATCACAGGATCAGGCAAAGGTTTTTCTGGTACAACATGTAATTCTTTCAAAAGTACCTTTTGTTGGTGTTTTAACTTGCTCAATTCATAAAAAGTGATGTTAGCCCTAGTCTTCTTCATGTCTTCTATGATATTATACTCCATTTCATCTGGAACAATCAGTGTTCTTGATGAAATTGATGAATCTGTCTGGACTGGGCTGGTTTGAATTGCTTTAGATGTCATTTTCCTAGGTGCAACTTTATCCTTAGTCAATGAGCTCGCGCTCTTTGACTTAGGAGTAGGTTGAGGAGGATCAAGTTGATTTCTACTTCGCGTGCTAACTGGGGATGCTTCTTGATCTTCCTCATCTGGAAGGATGAAATCCCACATACCTTGTACTTCTATGACTTCATCTTCGCCAGTAGTTTCTTCAGTAGCAGTTTCTTCTTCTTCTTCTTCTGATTCAGCATTAGTTATAGCATTTGGTGGATTTGGATCAGTTGAAGGATTTCTTCTAAACGACTTGTAATACTTTTTAGAAGATGTTTCTGCCACTTGTTTCTTAATGTCAACCATTTCGTTAGACATGGTTTTCAAAACTTTCTGCAATCCTTCTAAATCAAATGGATCTCTTGATTTTTTTTTCTTGGGGTCTTCGTTGAAAGTAACTTTCTTGGTTTTTCGTTCTTCTATTGCATTTTTCCTATCTAGAGCAATGCTACGTTTCTCTACTGCTATTGCCTCCTTCATGTTTTCTGCTAAATTTGTTTTGTTAGCCCTATCAACAAAGATTTCTATGTTTGATGGTAAAGCAGAAATGTACCATTCACTTTGCACTTCTTCGCTAGGCTTGGAAGCGGTAGGAGTTTTTTTTAACAATTTATTGAAACGTGAATTAAAATCCTTGACAAGTTCTTTTGAATCAGCTCTAAGATTAGACAGATCATTGATTAATGTCGCTGTAGACCTGTCATCACCAAATTTAGTCAAAATTTGATCTTGAAAGATATCCCAGCTAGTGATGGATCCAGATGGTAATGAGAAATACCATGATCCAGCTGCTCCTTGTAGAGTATAAGGGAAAATTCGGACAACAACATCTTCATTAATAACTCCATTGAGATTTATGGACAACATAAAATTGTTTATGTGTTCTTCTGCTAGCATGCCTACTTCAGGGTTAAACTTAGGCAACCATTTTTCAGGATGGGCTGGTAATTGGCTCAAGTGTGCAGGAAGTAAGACTACTCCTAGATTATTCCATGGCATTTGGGCCATCGCTGAACTACTAACAGAGGAAAGTGTAGAAGATGATTTTTGTGATTGGGAAAATGAAGATATTACAATTATAGATGATTGAGAAGGTGATGTGGAAGTTCTAGTGGAGTGAGGGACAATGGTCTGAAGTGGAGGGGTGGATGGGTGACTTCGCGGTGAATAGGTTGAGATGGATGATGATGATGAAAGAGTCTTGCTATCAGACCCTTTAGGTGATTTCCTTGCTCTTTTCCTTGTAGGTAAAGGTAATTTAGTTGGTTGAATGCCAAGCTTCTCACTCTGTAATCTAGTAAGAGGATGAGCAGGGTTATATTGCGAAGTCACACTGCCTTGAGATTTATCAGATATTTGAGGTGATATTGAAAATCGCTGAAGTTTATGAATCAAAGATTCAACTTCAGGAAGTTCAATAGAAGATTCTTCTGTAAATTCAGGGTTTGTAGCAGTGTTTGTTATTCTTTTGACTTCTGGATCTAGATTTAAAATTTATGAGTGCGATGGAGGAGTCGGGGGAGATGGTGAGGGTGATTTACTCTCAGAATGGTATTTAGATTTTGATTTACTTGTCATTCATATTTCGTGGCCCTCCTTCTAGCGCCAAATATGTTGAAGCCCCGAAAATCGGGTCTACAACAAGGGGGATACCCACCTGGTCCAGACCTTGGTTAACAGCTCCTTTTCCGTTTGGTGTAGTGGGTCCGACTGGGGATAATGGGACCAGTTTCCAAATATGTGTGTGTGTGTTGAGAATAGATATTTCCTCTCTAAAAAAGTTCCTAAGTGAAATGCTTTTATTCTATTTCTAATCTAATCATATGAAAATTGTATTCTAATTTAAACAGAAATATCTAATTCTAAACTAAACCCGGGATATAATCTTGTTTATGCGATCTAAAATGATTTCGAATAACAATCGATAATAAAGATCATTCAACTGTTATAAGAAAAGAATTCAATAAAAATAAACCACTTCATATAAAAAGTTAGATGAAACAGTTGTGAAAAACATATCGCATAATAAGCTATTCATACATTAAGCATAAATAAATAGTTATCACCGTACAAAAGTGCCAAATGATAACTTAAGCATTCAAGCATCAATATATAAATAACTGAACATAAATATCACTTTTAACACAGAAGCAGAATAGTTAAGAGATAAAAGTACCATTTATAACTGGTTCTACTCATGAGCTAGAAGTAATAATGACTTATATCTTCTTAATCCAACATCTACTAAGAGTACAAAAATGCAACATCAGTAGCAGATATTAGACACAGATATCAATAAATCTCATTCCATTCATTCATCAAAACCTCCTCTGAGGGTGCAGAAGTGCATGTTCTGAGGATAAGTTTTTGACAAATTTCAGAACCCTTCTCTAAATGCATGAGAAGGGTTTAAATACTACTAACTAAATCTAATTATAGTTTATTACAAAAATTTAGGATTCGGTTTAAATGACCGTCCTTTTTCTATGCAAAAATAAAGTAAAACTAAAACTAAATCTAAAATTAAAAACTATTAACTAACTACTTATGAATCTGTTCTTTGAATTTGCAAGCATCCAGCATTGATTTGAGAAGAGGGGGTTGGCCGACTTCAAATTTTAATTGTCCCAAAAAGACGAAATCAGCAAGTGATGGCGCGATTTTCTCAGCAGAATTAATGATGCAATTAAGAGTGCTGCATTGGCTGTGTGGTTTAACCAGGAACGTCCAGTAAGAATCCCAATTTAATTTTGTCAATCCTTGAATTGATTTTGCCTTCTCTTCAGCTTTTTGTTTCCACTCTGTTTGCAATTGATGTGCTTGTGGTAGGTATCCTGGAATAGTTTCATAAATCAAATTAACTTTGTGCAAATTTTCATTTACACAATCAGTCATGTTACTTGCTGTTGTAGCTGCTTCCTCTACTGCTTTTTCTGCCTCTCTAATCTATGCATCCCAATTATTGAAGAGTATTTCTTTATTACCATCATGGATAATTGGTGCTCCTACTCTTTTTCCTTCCTCTGTCTTTTGCCATGCCAAATAATTAGTAACTCTTTCATTAGTTAAATCATAATCATGTCATAATTCTATGACATGATTAGTGATTTTATCACTTTCTTGACAAAAAGAGTTCCATTGTGAGATTTTCTGGCATAATATATCTTGTTGTTGCAGTAGTTGATTATTCAAAGAAATAGATTCTGAGATAAACTCTGTAAGCTTGGGGTCGTCTTTATGCATCTCTTGCATAATCTGTATTTGTTTCTCTTTTTCAGCCAAGCTTTTCTGATATCCGATCTGCATTTGCTGAAACTCTTGCTGTAACTTTTCAAATTGTATCTGTGCTTCACTGTTGGCATGTGCTTGTTGCAATTGTTGTTGCAGAACTTGTATTTGATCCTCTTTTTCATTTAATAACAGTCGTACCTCAGATGCTTTGTCAATAGTTGCGGAGGCATAAGCTCCTGTAATCTGAGATAATTTAGTAAGATTTTCAGTGGGATCCGTAGTAGGATCTTTCCATAAAACATCCAATTGTTCTGCATCAGTAGAGAGCGCACTTTCTAATTTTCTCTTCTTTCTTTGCTTCCTTACTACTGCTTTATGTTGAGGGCTATAAAATATATCCAGAGGAGGAATTTCCTCTATTTTAAGTACAAGCTTGGCAGAGGGAGTAATGGGTATATGTTCTATTTCTTTGACATTGCCACTTATTTCTATAACCAAACCTTTTACTGTCTGTACAGGAGTTTGTATGTTCTATCCTTCAACATTAATCAAATCATTAAATGATTCCCATTCTTTATCTAACTGAGTGCTGATGGATGGTTGCTGTACATTAAGAGGTGGAATATTCAACTATGGAGTGGTTGAGGTCTGTTGTTGTGAGAGCTCTTTTGATTGAGCTGTATCCTTCACTGAGCCTTCACTTTTATCCTGATCAGATTTTTTAGAATGTTCAGAAATTTCTTTCTCAGACTTTGACTTAGACCTTTCTAATTTGAGCTGCCACTGAGACTGACACTAGAAGTTGGTTCCCTTGTGGGTTCCAAACGCAAATTATCCAAAGGAATAGTGGTCAATCTTCTTTCTCTTTATACTTTAAACTCTTGAAATTCTTCTGGGGAGAACCGTGTTTGCGTTAAATGAAAATTTTCTTTAAATGAACTTATTTCTTGAAACATATCATCAAAAAGATCTTCTTCTCCAGAAAATACTCTCACTTTGACTACAGTGGTGAAATCCTTGACAATACCATATGGATCAAATAGCCTTCTCGGAAACTTAAACAATTTTAAACATGTAACATTGCTTACTTCCTTAAATGCGTGACCAACATCAAATAATGAAAATGCTCCGCAAGACACAGGAAATTGTGGCCAAATGGCTTTCTTTTTATCCTTTAATTCTTTTGTCAAACCTCTGTCTCCACAGGTTTGATATGCAATTTCCCGAGCTATGAGTTTATCCGGAACATATAAGGGCAAAACATGAGGAGAAGCAAAGCTTCCAAAAACCCTCACATAAGTAAACAATTCTTCTCCAAACCATCTTGCGACAGGGAGAATGTCTACTTCTGCTTCAGGGGACAACCTTGGGGCATCCTTATTATACAACAATCTATACAGTGGCAACATTATGCCGTGGCAAATCTTGTAAAAATGAGGAATGAATTTTGACTCCCACAATTCTTTGTGATAAACATGGATGGATAGGGGATCCTGAATTGTCCATTGCCAACCAATTAAAGGGAACTTAGAAACAAAGCAGATTGAATCCATAACATAGGCAGACAGATAAAAAGGAGGATAAATCCTCTAAGAGACAGTCCGTTTAGACCGGTAATTGAAAATAGCCATGGCTAAATTATCAAACAATATTTTAGCCTAGTCCACAATGGTAGCGTTAACAGCAGCATTCAATAGGGGAAGCCATTCAGGAAAAAACTTATTAATGTCAGGTTTTCCAAAAATCCTACATAGCATAGCGGCAGCAAAACAATATGGAGAAGTGAGTGAGCCAGTACTGTACATACCGTGTTTATCTTTCTTCAATGGTTCATCTCTTCTGGACCATTCTTTAGTGAATTCCGCTAAGTTTGCATTTTCCTTGGCAAATTTCTCCATAAATTATTTGTTGTAAGTTGCCTAAGGCTCCGGAAAATGATACATAAGCCTCAAATCTGCTGGAGTGAATGACCCGATAAGCTCTTGACCTTGAGTTTTGAACTGTCTGTCCGTAATATCAGTGCTATCCAGCACCCATTTTACCATGTTTGTATATGGAAGAATTCTTGGTCTTGTTGCTACCCGGTGTAAAAATGAACAAGCCAGCTCTATAAGAGACGCTTCAGAAGAATTACTTGACCCTGCGGTAGCCGCAACATCCATTACTCTTGGGTTTTCTTCTTCAAGTAAATTAAACATACCCTCCCAAGTGGTGATGCCAGCGTCTTTGTTGCAATCAGTGTCTGCGTACAAGGATGTCATCTCTTTATTTTCAAAACTCGGAGCTTTCTCTTTCTTTCCAGAACTCGGAGCTTTCTCTTTCTTTCCCATAATGCTCTGAAAATTTCTTTGTATAGTCTCATGTTCTTCGCGCCTGCAGTTTTACGAATTAAGTGAGAATAATGATATGAGAAAGGTGACGGGATAGTTTTAAATGCTGAAGGCGTATGAAATATATTATTTAATCGTGAAATAAACCTTCGATCAAAACAAAATCTTTTTCATTAATAATTGACAATCCATTCATTAACTTGACATTAAGGCGCATAACGGGTCTCGATTTACGGAAAGATTTACTTCGTATAACGAGCTTTCAAGAATCTGCGATAATGCGATCTGCGATTTGCTTTGCAATATCGCAAATTGCAACTTTCGCAAATCGAAATCATAGCAACTTTCGCAAATCACAATTTACGCAAATCACAATTAGTAACATCGCGGGATCGCAATATCGCGGCATCGCAATATCGCAAAATCGCAATATCGCAAAATATAACATATGAAAAATATCCGTTAATATATTTTCTGCGATATGCGATTTGCGACAAATATTTTAATGCATAGTTATTGGATCACGCTTATTGCAATTTAGAAGATTCTGCTTTGTAAAAGATATCTTATACTTTTTGTTTGCGATGGATGCGATATTTTCTTCAAAGAAAGGTTTTATTCTAATCTATCATAAACTTAAGTTTATCTAAAGATTTTCTAAGGAATTTTCTTAAGTTAATGATAGTAAGTTTTATTTGAAAAAGAAAACAAGCACTAATTTAATTTTTTGGATTTTTTAAACTAAGGGTCCCCACTTATTTAGTATTAAATACTAAATAAGAAGGGGGGTTGCTGATGGCCACAACAATATCCAACACCAATAATTCAAGTAATGATTGCATATGGAGGTACCATAATTTTTTTAAGGAAGTTCCATAATATTAATCTAAATATGGGGGAGCATTTTCTGGTTAGTCCCATGATTAAAATCCAAATTGGTAGTGTTGGTGTTGTATTATGGGTCAATGGTTATAATCATTGGGAATAATGGCCCCTAATTTCAATTTATTTTCATAATATTTTTCTTATGAAAAAAAAATTGAGTTTACAAGTATCCAAGGTAAAACCAATAAAGTTATAAGTTATAATATCATGATAAAATTTCTAAAAAGGGGAAACTAAGGTGTAATTACACAATTATCATCATTATATGTTCAAACGTATATCCTCTGCTCTAGTGGACAACCAAAAAGTTATCAACAATCATTGTAAGGTATTTGGAGAAACTCATAAGGGTATTCCACTTACTTGAGATCATGACCATGTTATTCATTTGCAACTTGGAAGTGTATCACCTAACATTAGGCAGTATAGGTATCCACATGCACAAAAGAGTGAGATTGAGTGTATGGTTCTAGAAATATTAAAGGTGGGCATCATTCAACGTAACTAGAGTTCTTTATCTTCACCAATGGTGATGGTTATAAAAAGAGATGGTTCATGGCATATGTGTTTAGATTACAGACAATTCCACAAATGACAATCAACGACAAGTTTCATATTCCTTTTATTGATGAATTGCATGGTGAAATTTTATTTCTTAATTTTGATATTCATTATATATATCATCAAATATTGTCTTATACATTTTATTCATTGTAAAAGGAGATTTTTCCCTTTAAGAGGATTGTCATTACTGGTTTCTTATCATTTTTTAAGGTGCAAGGTTCGTAGCATTTGGTTTCCTATCTCAATATTCTCCCAGATTCAATTTTCATACTAAAAGTTATGAGCCTTTCACCTTAAAAATGATAAGAAAACAATAATTATAATCTCCTTTGAGGGGGGACATACTTTTATAATGAATACAATGTAGAAGACAATATTTTATGATTCTAACATTGTGTACAGAGAGAGAGAGAGAGAGAGAGAGAGAGAGAGAGAGAGAGATGGTACAATTCTAATAAAATGGGACCATGAGAGGTTCTAGCCTACACAATAATACAACAATAGAAATGTAATCGCCCAATATTCGGGGCTTAATAAATTATTTTATGGTTGACATGGAAATTATATATGGTTTATCATGCACCTCCCCTTCAAATAACTATTTTCCTCAACACTTGACTATTTTTGGGTGTTTTTGTAGAATAACACATCTTTCCATGTCATTTCATCCATTGATAGGTTCTTCCATTTTATGAGGTACTGAGTAATTGATCTATTTCTTAGTTTCTTAGTCCTTGTTTCCAAGAGTATTTCTGGTTCTAATATCACTTTCCCTTGTTCATTAATCTTTGGTAGAATAGTTTGTATTGACATCTTGTCACTAATTACCTTCTCTAAGAAAGAAACATGCAAGAGTGGACATACACATGAAGATGGAGGCATTTTAAAAAATAATAATATCACTCCTCTTTATCACAACTTTTAGTCACCAAAAGAAATGAGATATTCTAATCAACAATTATGTCACTTGTAATTCATGCAACTTAATTTCGAGAATATATAAATGGATATATTTTTTCTTGATATATATTTGATATTTACATGCTTATGAATTTGAAACTTTTTTATATAATACTACGATATTTTGTTTTTGTAATTCTACATGTGCAACCAAAATTTGATGTTCCAGTCGAAAGTTACAAAAACTTTCCCAAAAATAGCCTTTAGAACACATGGAATTCATTATGAGTTTTATAATATAAAATTTCGATTACCAATGTTCCTTCAACATTTGAAACCTTTATGAATTATATTTTCAAACCCTTCCTTAGAAAATTTGTGTTAGTATTTTTTGATGACATACTTATCTACAACAAATATTGGGAAGAGCATGTACAACATGTTGATATGGTCTTAACACTATTGTAAAAGAAAAATTTATATGCACATCCTTTCAAGTGTGCCTTTTGGGTTCAAGAAGTGGAAATTTCACAATATCCTGAGCTAGAAGAGACTACTCAGACAATCTCACCATGCTTTGGTCTGTATTAGTACTCCACAAACCCTCAACATAGAAGGAGATATCAAAAGGAAAAAGGTAACATTATTAATTGATTCAGGTAGTACCCATAACTTCATCAATTAAAAATTACAAAAAAACTAAATTTATTTGTATATCCAACAACAAAATTTCAAGTAATGATTGCAGATGAAGGCAACTCCAATTTTTAACCTATAATTCCAATCCTTTTCAACACCTTATAAGGGCTATAATACCTTGGTGCTAATTTATTACACTTCTTTTGTTTCTTGAGGGACATCTATTTATATGGTTGCAGTCTCACAAATACCAAATCCCCCACTTCAAATTCCCATTCATTATGATGTTGATTTTCTTGTTGTTTCATTCTATTTTGTGCCATAACCAAGTTGTCCTTCAATAGTTTTACAACCTCTTTTCGGTCTCATATGTGGTTCTCTACTGTTTGAGCCTTTATAGTCCCTTACAAGGGTGATGCGATGGATAGAGGGTGATATAAATAGAGTTCCATAAATGGTGACATTTTTATGAGGTGTGGAAGGATATGTTGTACCTCCATTTTACCAAGGGAAACCATTTGACCCATTATGTTTGTTCATCAAATGTAAAGAAACATACGTATCCTTCTAAATATTTATTAAAAATCTTAATTTTCCCATATGATTGAGGATAGTAAGATGAATTGTGAACCAATTGAGCACCCAAATAAGAAAAAAATTCAATCTAAAAAATTCCAGTGAAAATTGGAACTTTGTCACTTACAATCATCTTTAGTATTCCATGTAGCTTTAGGACTATTTCATGAATGATTCTACCATTTTACTTGCTTTAAAAGGATGATAAAGAGGGCGAAAATGAGAATAATTTGTCATTTGATAAACCACAACAATATTGGCATGTTTTTCTTCATATTTGTGAAAAACTATAATAAATACCATTAAATTTTATTCCCAATGGTGGCTTGGTATGACTAATGGATGAAGAATCCCATGCGGTCTTGATTGTCTCTTCCTAGGAAACTTACAACACGATAAGAGCTCCAAATATAATGATATTCACTTGAAAATTTATTAGCTTCTAATACTATATGTTAATTTAGCAGCTCAGGGACAAATTCTCTCCTTTCGTCAGTCTTCCTCATATGAAATACCCCTCCTAGCCCTCAAAAGAATTTAATTTGGTTAAGGAAAAATGTATTTTTAAGGAGCAAACCCATATGTGCACAAAAACATAGGTCGACTTTAAAAATAAATCAGACTTCCTATGAAGCATATAAATATAAGTCAAGTGACCCTTAATTATGCATCATAAACAAGCATATTATTCAATCTCTTCTTTTTTTTGGCTCGCACGGGTCTAAGGTTGGTTAGTGAAATTAGTTCATGCAGGTCTAAAATTACAGGGTCTGATCTCGCATGTGTGAAGAAGGGATTTTGATTTGTATTCATAGAGTTGGAATAAGGAATTGTTGGATGGTATTTTGATTGGTGAATTGGAATATTGTACTCTCTTTGTTGAACACTTTATGATAATCTAATAAGAAGAAGAATTTGAAAGTGTTTCCCTATTATGGGTTTATCCCTATTTTTTGACCAAATCCTTCTATCTCTTATTACTATTTATTTTATTCTATTGTCTATCGCATTTACTATTCTATTTACAATTGTTATTAATCATTGAAACATTAAATTATTTTGAAATATTTCTATTTGAAGATAAGAATTGGGCTAAAGTGATGGTAACTACATAGAAAAATAGAAAATTAACATGGTATCAGAGCTAAAGTGAAGACAAGCCCAAGGAGAAAAGAGACAAGAGAAATCATTCTTGAAAGAAGTTGGTTCTATTTGATCTGGTCTAAAATGTTTATCTCTTCAAGGATAATGAGAATCTAGGTAACTCAGCAAATTTTGTTGCATGGAAGATTAGGGTAGAAGTTATACTATATGATAATGATGTTTTGGAATATGTGAAAGGAAGGGTTCCTAAGAATCTATCAAATTTTTATGTTGTTGTTAAATCCAAATATAATAAAGGTGATATCAAAGCTATGAAAATTATTATTGATGGTTTACAAGATCCTTTACTTGTTTATGTTGGTAGCTTGAAGATGTCCAAGGATATTTATTACAAGTCGGTAGAGATGTATGAAGTAAATAATTTGAATCACATAATCTCTTTCAAAAATAAACTCAAATAAATGAATATGAACAAGGATGAATCCATGCAGTCCAATACCATGAGAGTATCCCACCTAAGGGATCAATTTCAATATGTTGGTGAAAAAATATCTAATAGATAACTTATGGTGATTAATATTCAAAGTATTCCTCCTATTTGGGAAACCTTCATTACTACTTTAAGAACAATAATGTTCTTCCATAATTTGATGAGCTCATCGTAAAATTCACTTAAGAAGAGGCTGAGATGATTGCAAGAGGAATAATTCAAAAACATGAAGGAGAGTCATGTGCATTTATCACTCAAGAAAAGAATAGAAAAGGAAGAGGAAGAAATTATGGTCCAAGAAGGCCTCCTAAATCAAAGGACTATAATAGAATATCAAGGGATATTTAATGCTACAATTTCCACAAGTTTGGTCATTATCCCCAAGATTACCTGAAAAAGGGGAGATGTTTCAAGGTACAATTAGAACAACAATCATGGCTTCAACAATAATAGGTTCAGCAATAGAAGAATACATGTTTATCAAAGACAAGGATATGATATAAGAATAAGAGATGATAGAAGTATGATAGATACTCTAGATGACTATGAAGAAAGCCGTCATCCTCAAAAGAAGTCAATAAATTCTAGGTATGAAAAAAATATAGTTATTATTCAATATAAATATATTATATTTATGTTGTTTCTATTTCTTACCCTCTAGATTCATATGATAGTTTGTTGGTAGATAGTGGGGCTTATGATCATTTATCTAGGTACAAGGAAGTCCTCTCTAATATATTTGAGAGCTAAACAAGTTTGAAGATTATTCTTGGAGACAGCTCTACTCATCTTGTGAAGGGTTTTGGTTTCGTCAAATTTCATTTAGACTGTGGTGAATATGTTCTTATTCATGATGTAATGCACGTTCTGGGACTAAATAATAACTTGGTATTTATTTATTCTTTGGAATAAAAGGGTATGGGAGTAGCTTTCGTCAAAGGAAAAGTCCTCACATGACTTATGGAATCCCACATGAGGGATTCTTTCACATTGGGATCTAGAGTTGAAGTGATCAATAGAGTCAATGGAAGACCTCTTCTAGCAACGGTCCACAAAATTAATCATCGAGGTGAGTTATGGCACCAAAGGTTAACTCATATACATTATGAAGCCCTACCGAAATTGGAGAAGTTAGTCTCTAGGATGCTTGATGTTCAAGCCAATCATGATGAAGTTTTCCAGGTGTGTGCCAGTGATAAGAAGACAAAGGGACCATTCCTCTCTAGTTGGAACAAGACTATGATGGAATTGTTGTCATTGATGGAAAAGGAGCAGTAAATGAGCAGCAAAGGCATAGGAGTAGCAAGGTATGTTGCAAGGATATTTTACAGCAAGATATTAAAGTGATGGAAAAGAAAAAAAAGGAACAACAAAGGAAAAGAACCAACAAAAGATGAAATGGAAAGCAAAAACAAAGTAATGAAGCATAAAAGGAATATGTTTTTATATTAGAAAATAAACAAGTTATGCTTGGTATGCTTGATGAAACTACAACAAAGGGGCAGAAAATACCTTGATGTCTAGGCAAAACATTGATACTTGAATGTGTTGTGTATAAGGCTGATTTGAACACAGGTTTGTTGGAGAAAATTGTTGTGACGCAAGGCAAGACTCCATGACAGCAAAGGCAAGGAAAAAATCCATGACGAAAAATGCAAGGAGGGACTCCATGACAACAAAGGCAAGGTTGTTCATACAATGACATGAAGATGTTGTGATGTAAGTCGAGGGAAAAGGCAAAGATGTTGCAGATTATTGTGATGCATTAATGGTAAATGTTGTTATTGATCATGAGGATGAATGCACAATTATATAGTCATATGTTATTCATATTCATTATGTTGATGAATTTTATCATTACACTGGATAAAAATCATAATGGGTGGAGAATTTACTTTTATGTTCTAAAATAGTTTGGAAATGAACTAGTAGAAGGTAAATACTCAAGCCTATTCACTTCATATTCTTATGTGGAATACAAACAACAAAAAAATCGTCTTCATAAAATCTATGATTTTGGAGGGAAGTGTAGAAATTTATTAATACTGGTGTATTACCAGATTCTCATGATCTAACAAATTAATCTTATGTTAAATACAAAATCCTTCCACTATTAATTTTGCGGAAATTAAATTGCCAATTGCAAACGCATGTGAAGAAAATCAATCGCACATAAACAAAGTTGTTTAACGGGAAAGCTTAAAGCTAAAAAACCCAACTATCATATATTATGTATATCAATGGATCATGTAATAATCTCATACAAAGCTTAGTACATCAAGCTCTCAATACAATCAACAATCATTACACATTGTCATGCAGAAATTTGCATATATATGTACCAATTTATTACCTCCTAACAGCCTGCCTCCACTGCGCAATCCATGCTAAAGAAGACCCCTGAATGAATTTGAACTAGCCTTGCCTTGAATGCGCAATCCTCATTGGAATCTCCAATGTGTGTCAGATGCATTGAATGCATCACTATAGTCACAACAGATAGTCCATCTCACCCTTTCACCTATCTCTCCACTAGGTCTCCACTAGAACTTAGACGCAAGTAGTTAACTGCTATATTTGTTCAGTTGTTACTGAGTCTCTAGTTATGAATTAATTAAGTAATTAATTCACTAAACTCTCACTAGTGTATCTTTCAGTTAGACTAGATACAACTAGCTCAACTAAGTTTAACTCACTTAACAAAGTTAAACTAAATAACAACTCTCGTAACTACTTTTCCAACTCTGTCATAACTTTGCCACTGCAGTTCTAACTGAGTCCTCCATGCATAAGCCACCAATAACCCTAGGAATTCCATAATTCCTTCAGCCCACTGATTTTCCAATTTTTTTCACTGAAATAAAGTGCTCCAAGAGAATAAGTTGATATTTATTGTCGGATTATTTTTAAGGGCTAATAATAATCGACATGCATCTATATTTAGATTGACGATCTATAAATAGACTTCGCCAAATATTCTAAGAATATGATTTCATCTGTTTTTCACATTTGACCAACCATCTATAAATAGCATACTGCAACTTATATAATATGCTCACCATGTCTAAAAATAGACATACACCTAAAAATAGCCTGCGGGCCCCACTTAGTGAAGGTGCTTACTTTTCAGTAAGCTTATCATCTTGTTGAATCTCAACACTCCCTCTCAACAAGATAGGGATTATTCTTCACCTCGATCCTGCCTCTCGAATTTGCTCCTACTGAGCGCCTTCGTCAGAATATCTGCATCCTAATCTTTCATAGGAATGTACTGAAGCAACATGATCTTCTGCTGCACAAAATCTCTGATATGATGATACCGGGTATATATATGTTTATATCTATCATGAAACACATGATTAATATAGAGGTTAATGCAAATATGATTATCAAAATGTATCATTGTAGGATCTAAATGAGAACCGAAAAAAACTACCAGGATCTTCCTCATCCAGATAGCCTCACATGTAACTTGACTTGCTGCCATGTATTCTGCTTCCACTGAACTGAGTGCCACGTATATTTGTTTCTTGTTGTACCAAGAAACTGTTGTATATACGATACTAAAAACCCCTCTTGATGTGATCTTTCTTTCCGTTGGGTTGCCTGCCCAATCTGCATCTGTGAAGCCATGCAAATTCACATCATCTGTCTGTCTGTACCATAATCCATACTCACATGTGCCCCTGAGATACCTCAGGACATTCTTGCTTGCCTTCCAAAATATCTTGGTAGGCTTCACCATCACTTGACTAAGTTGGTTCACCGCATAGCATATGTCTGGTTTTGTATTAACTAAATACATGAGCAAACCCACCAACTGTCGATAAACAGTGGCATCCACTACCTCTGTTGATGTAGCATCCTCTTTCCTCCAATTTCCTGGAAGAGGAGTATCCATGGGCTTGCAGTCCTTCATGTGAAACTTACCAAGTATCTCCTGAGCATACTTGCCTTGAGACACAAACAGTTCACCTTCTCGCTGCCATATTTCCAATCAAAGGAAATAATGAAGGAGGCCCAAATCCTTCATATTAAACTCCTTTGCAGGATATGCCTTGCATGAGTGTATCAACTTCTCATCACCCGTTAGTATTAAATCATCAACATAAATAAGAATGATTAAAATCTTACCCTCCACCACAATTTGATACAGATTTGCATCTACCTCACTCTTGGTGAATCCAAGTTCAGTGAAGTAGCTGTCGATCCGTGTGTACCAAGCACGTGGTGCTTGCTTCAACCCATACATCTCTCTTTTGAGTCTGCACACATGCGACTCGCTGCTGAAGATCTCAAATCCTTCAGGCTACTCAATGTACACCTCTTACTTAATGATCCCATTAAGGAATGTAGTCCACACATCCACTTGATGAATGTGCCAACCCATCTATGCTGAGAGAGCAAGGACGGTCCTTATGGAAGAATACCATGCGACAGGTGCAAAGGTTTCTTCATAATCAATCCCCTCGATCTATGAGAAGCCCTGGGCAAAAAATCTTGCCTTATACTTCTCAACACTCCCATCAACAGCTTGCTTTACCTTGTAGATCTATCTTGAACCTACCACTTATTTACCAACTAGCCTTGGAACAATCTCCCAAGCATTTTTTCTGAAAATGGAGTCATACTCCTCCACCATGGCATCTACCCATGTGGGCTCCTACACTGCTTCTTCAAAAGAAGATAGCTCTATCACGATACACTTTCTCATAAGAGCCATGTATCTAGTAAATTGGTCAGGTGATTGTCTCTGTCTGCGATGTGATGTAGGGACTCCTAAATTCTGTGCCACATCAAGCTTCAGTCTCTTAGCTTCTATGGTACGCTTTTTGCCAATTCTGATGTTTGGTTCTGCATGAGTGGACTCCTCCACTCAATGAATCTCCTCCTGTGGCTGATCCACATCTAGAGGCTCATATTTGGGAACAAGTAGCTCCTCCTCTACATGAAAGTGTAGCTCCCTCTCAAGTGACAACTTCATGACTTTCACCTCATTGAATTTTATATCCTGTCACACCACAGTCATTCGACTGTTTGGAAAATTCACACGATAATTATGGGGTGTTTCTGTGTACCCCACAAATATCCCAACTTATGCATTCGGCTTCAACTTCTTCCTAGCGTCCTTTGTCACATGAATGTAAACAAATGAGCTAAAAATATTCAAATGAGAAATATCAGGCTTCTTACCAGCAAAATCTTCTTCAGGTGTACTCATGCCAAGTACTCTATGAGGACAATGATTTTGCACATAAACTGCAGTGTTGCATGCTTCCGCCCATAAGTTCATCGGTAGGCCCTGGTCATGTAGCATAGCTCGTGCAGCACCCACGATCATTCTGTTATTCCTCTCCGTGACCCCATTCTGTTGTGGGTTATGAGGCACTATGAGTTCTCTTCGAATTCCTTCTTTGCTACAGAAGTCTTTGAATTCATTCGAGATATATTCACCAACATTATCGCTCCGCAGAGCCTTCACTTGCTTCCCCGATTCCTTCTCCACTAATGCTTTAAACTCATAGGACTTTTAGAATATTTCACTCTTCTTCTGCATGAATAAGATCTAGCATCTATGAGAATATTCATCAACAAATATAACATAATACATGTGTTTTTCTATTGAAGCAACCGATAAAGTTCCACACAAGTCTGTGTGAATTTTCTCCAGGATCACCAAAGCACGGTTCTCCTTCTCATGAAAGGTGGTCTTCACAAACTTACCCATAGTACATCCCTTGCACTGATCTGACTGTGCAAGAGTACCCTTAGGAAGTCCAGTAGAAATATTCTACAAAATCTTCAAGGCGCCATGGTGAAGATGGACCAATCTCCTGTGCCATAATGCACCCTCATCCCAGCTCACCACTTCTTCTTCTTTACCCGTCATTGTAGTGCAACCATCTACCTCCAACATGTAGAGATTCTTAACTTGAATCCCTATACTCTTGGTTTGACCCGTTGTTATATTTTGTAAGAAGGCTTGTCCCTCGCTTAAAACAACGTCATAACCTCTGTCCTCCAATATAGCAATCGATACCAAGTTCTTCTTCAGACCTGGAACATGCATAACATCTTTCAACAGAAATGGTTTACCTGAATCCCTCTCAAAGGTAATGATTCCAATGCCGATCGCACTGTATCTACCATCTTCACCCATCTCTGTATGAATTTGGAGATCCTTTTACTCCAAGTCACTAAACAACTCCTTGTCTCCTGTCATATGGAAGGAAGCACCACTATCAAGATACCACACCGATACCATTGTGCTTGAAACCAAGCATGAAATCAAAGAGAAATCAAGTTCAAATTTCGAGGCTAAGACCTCTCTAGATGCAGCTCTAGCAGCCTTCTTGTTCTTCTTTTTCTGTGGGCAGTTAGTGGCGAGATGCCCATGCTTGTGACAATGAAAACACTTCACCTTGGACAAATCCAGCTTCTTGCCTTTAGCCTCAGATTTTGGATGGGATTTCTTCCCCTTCCCTCTCCTTGCTTTGGCAGCCAAAGTGAAATTCTCTTCATCATCATTCTTCTATGAAGAGCCATACCTGGTATTCCACCTTATCTCCTTCTGCACAAGATCCGACCCAAGTCGCTCCCAATCCGGCAGTTTATCCCATCCATTGACAGAGTATTTGTAGCAGCACTGCATAGAATCATTGTAAAGGTATCATTGTACTTAGTCATTGTAAATACATTATTGTACAAATTGTACTAGTTTCTATCTGCCAAGGGTTGAAGAGGCAGTGTTGGGAGGTCTAGGATCATCATTAGGTGGTTGTGTCAAAGTTGGGGTTATGGTCTAGTATATCTTCTTCTTCTAAATCATTCTATATCATTGTAAAGTGGACCATTTTCCCTGGTACGGGAGTCCATTCTTCTTTTATTCTTCTATAGGGTGGTAGGGTGGTGCTAGGGTGAGTTGTAGCTCATTGGGTGTTGGGGCATCCGTTCAGTTGACTACTGAAGAATATTGAGCGTTGGAGCGTCCATCCAATGGGAGCTGGAGAAGAATGCTTTTCTAGATTATAGGAAGTTGGAGCTTTATTTTCAATTGGAGTTGAATATTAAAGAATTATTAGAAAAGCATTAGGTGGTTTTTGTCCCGGAGTGGGTTTCCACCTTAAAAACTGTGTGCAT
This sequence comes from Pinus albicaulis, assembly GCA_034641835.2. Lineage (NCBI taxonomy): Eukaryota > Viridiplantae > Streptophyta > Pinopsida > Pinales > Pinaceae > Pinus > Pinus albicaulis. The sequence continues at coordinate 923,924,973 of CM076584.1, read as the reverse complement.
TTGTGTTCCTCTTGTTTTCTGCTATCATTGTACAAACACTGATAATAATTGAAGATTAACTAATGCTCTAATTAAAAGGAATACTGATTCACCCCCCCTCTCAGTATTTCCAACAATTGGTATCAGAGCTTGGTTCCTTCAATAGTAGTTTAACAGCTGGAAGGAGGTCATGGAGCATACCAAGAATGGTGTACCTCTATTCAATGAAAATAATTATGCACTTTGGAAAGGAAGAATGGAGGTATATCTCTTGGCACAAGGTTACGAAGTATGGGACACTGTTCAAAATGGATTTACATCAACCGCGGATGAACAAGGTAAGAAGAATTTGGTAAATGATGCAAAAGCAAAGAATATTATTATCAGTGGACTTATTGAATCTGATTATCATAAGGTGTTGGGTTGTAAAACCACCAAAAATGTATGGGACAAGCTTGAGAATATATATGCAGGTGACTCAAATGTCAAAGAAGCAAAGCTTCAAATCTATAGAACAAAATTTGAGCAACTCAGAATGAAAGAAGATTGCAACATTGTTGCATACTTTCAATACGTTGATGAAATAACCAATACTCTGGAAGGATTGGGAGAGCCAGTTGATGAGAAGACTATTATACGAAAGATTCTTAGAACGTTACCAGGGAGATTCAACCCAAAGGTATCGGTCTTAGAATACAGTGAAAATCTAGACAAACTTAGCAAGGAAGAATTACATGGAGTTCTCATAGCATATGAAATGAGACTTGATGAAGAAAAGGGTACTTCAAATCTAGAAACTGCGTTCGTTGCATCTAAACAAACCAATAAGGACAAAAAACCTTCAATTGAAATGACATGCACCTGCAAGTGTGAAGAAAAGGGAGATGATGGAGAAGGTCTTTCAGATGAAGAATATGCTTACTTTACAAGAAAACTAAAACCTGGTAAGGGAAAATTCAAAGGTAAACTTCCATTGATATGTTTCGGTTGTGGTGAGGTTGGGAATTTCGTAGAAAAATGTCCGAACAAAAGTGATGGCAACTCAAAAGGAAAGAAAGGCTTTAAGAAATTCAACAAGCAAGGCAAAAATAAAGGATCCAAAAGGAACTTTCTCTCTAAAGAAGATAGCTCCTCATTCGATGAAGAAAGTGACAGCAAAGAAGAAGCCAATGAGAAAGTATTGTTTATGGCCAAGCACAATAAACAAGAAGTATCAAACAATGAAGAAGAAGGGTTGACCATAGAAGAATTTTATGAGGAGGCAATCAAGCTTATAAAAGAGCTCAATGCTGAGAAGATCCGTTCCAACATTCTTGAAGAACAAGTTCAAGGTCTCAAAATTGAGGTTGAAGAACACAAATGTATTGAAGAGTCACTTCAAAAGAAGTTGGAAGAAAGCAACCAAGAAAGGGAAGCATTAGAAGCCAAATTAGTCTCGCTGCGTAAGGAAGTGAAGAAGGGAAAAACTGTCCAAAACTATGCCAACAGCTCAAGGGCATTGGAAGAACTCATCAAAAATCAACGATCTTACAACGACAGAACTGGCCTCGGTTACAAAGAAGAAGAAGCAGGACCTTCTACAACAAAATACAATGAACCTATGAGATCTGACATACATGAAGACTTCATTGGACAAGATTCGCAAGCACATCCTTGGAAGATGATTCCTCGACGAATATTTTCATCCAGGTACCAACATATTTTTCGTGGCTATTGTTATTCATGTGGAAAATTTGGTCATAAAGCTGTAGAATGTCGCACGTACCCTATGAACCAATACAATTCCAAGAGATTCTTCAAATATGAACCTCCCAGGGCTCAACAAAACATCAATAGATTTTAAAATTTAAGAAATAATATGGAATGTTACAAATGTCAGAACTTTGGACACATAGCCAGAGACTGCAGACTTGAAAATCCTCCAGAAGAATATTCGAAGCCACAGAATGAAAACACATGGAAGAAGGCTGATAATTGTGCTCTCGCTCTCAAGGCTCAAAAAAAGAAAGATGTGTGGTATGTTGACATTTTTTTCTCAATGCATATGACTGGAGATAGAAGGAAATTTGTATCTCTGAAAGAGAAGAAGGATGGAACCATATCCTTTGGAAATGATGGATCTTCAAATGTTATAGGATCAGGTACCGTCACTCTCGGAAGCAAATATGTTATAGCCAAGAATGTTCTATTGGTTGAAAACATGAATCACAATCTGCTCAGTGTTGGACAAATGTGTGATCAAGGACACACAATGCTATTCAACTCCACAAAATGTGAAATCGCGAAAGGAAAGTATGATAAAATTGTGGCTATAGCAAGTTGAGCTCCAAATGACATATATGTTCTGGATGAAGCAACTAAAGCATGTCTACTAGCTAAAGAAGATGAAATTTGGTTATGGCACAAACGAATGGGTCACATAAACTTTGACAATCTTGTCAGGATAAGCAAAAAGGAAGCAGTACGAGAAATGCCGAAAATCTCAAAACCTTCCAACACACTATGTGAGGCATGTCGGCATGGCAAGCAAACAAAAGTCCAATTTAAAACAAAAGAACACTTTTCATCACATCCATTGGAATTGATACATACTGATCTATGTGGTACTATGAGAACAAAAGGCTTAGACGGAGAATTATATTTCATGTTAATGATATATGACTATGCTAGGATGACAGCCGTCAGTTTTCTAAAGAAAAAATCTAAAGCATTTGAGTGCTTTAAGATCTACAAGGAGTTGGTTGAAAATGAAACTGATTTGAAAATAAAGTGTTTAAGATCAGATAATGGTGGAGAATTCACTTCTAAATTATTTCAGCAATATTGTGACGAAAATGGAATAAAAAGGCAATTTTCAACAACACGAACACCTCAGCAAAATGGAGTTGCTGAAAGAAAGAATAGAACTATACAGGAAATGGGTAGAACAATGTTGAAGGACTCAAAATTGGATGAAAAATTATGGGTTCAAGCAATTGATATGGCAGTCTTCATTATCAACCGAAGTCTTCTCAGAAATAATTGCAGCAAGACCCCATATGAATTATGGAAAGGAAAACTAGCTAATGTAAAATATTTTAGAATCTTCGGAAGCAAATGTTATATCAAAAGAGAAGATCAAAATTTGGGTAAGTTTGAATCACGTGTTGATGAAGGTATATTTGTTGGTTACTCACGCAAAAGAAAGGCCTATAAATGCTATAATCTAAGACGAAAATAGATAGTGGAGAGCATAAATGTTACATTTGACGAAGATGGTGTTCTAGCAAGTAATGATGAGGATCTAGAATCTTTGAAACTTGAGACAGGGGCTGAAAAAGACACAGATAAAATTGTAGAACAAGAAGCAACTATCAATGAGGAAGAAGTAAACAATGATCATCAAGATATACTAGAACAACAACAAGAAGCTCCTCCAAGGAGAACAAAAGAGTGGATTCAAAAGAACCATCCATCAAATCAAATCATTGGTGACATAAATGAAGGTTGACAGCTTCGTTCATCACAACAAGCTCAGGTTGCTTTTCTAGCAACCTTTGAGCCTAGTAGTTTTGAGGAAGCCAGCCAAAATGAACATTGGGTAGTAGCTATGAATGAAGAATTGGATCAAATTGAGAAGAATAACACCTGGGAATTAGTTCCACGACCAAAAGATAAAAATGTCATTGGGACTAAATGGGTGTTCATGAACAAATTGAATGAAGATGGGCAGGTTACCAGAAACAAAGCAAGATTGGTTTGCAAAGGCTATGCACAAGTGGAAGGAATTGATTTCGACGAAACATTTGCACCAGTTGCCAGAATGGAAGCCATCCGAATGTTTCTCGCCTATGCATGTTTAAGAAAAATCAAAGTCTACCAAATGGATGTTAAGTTAGCATTTTTGAATGGAGAATTAGAAGAAGAAGTTTACATCGAACAACCTAAAGGTTTTCTACTATCACAAAAAGAAGACTATGTCTGCAGGTTAAAGAAGGCTCTATATGGTCTCAAGCAGGCTCCCAGAGCATGGTATGCTTGTCTTGATGGATATCTACGTCAACAAGGGTTCAAGAAAGGTATTGTTGATAGCAATCTTTATGTACAGATAGATAAAGATAATTTAACAATTGTTGAGGTATATGTGGATGATATAATATTTGGTAGCAATGATGATTGACTAAGTAAGAAATTTTCTAAAAATATGCAAAGTGAGTTTGAGATGTCTTTACTTGGTGAGCTGACATACTTCTTAGGGCTTCAAATATCTCGGCAAGAGAAAGGAATATTTATATGTCAAGCCAAGTACATCAAGGAAATGCTCAAGAAATTCAAAATGGAAGATTGCAAACCCGTCCTTACTCCAATGGTAACAAGTTGCAAATTGAGCATAGACGACTGATCTAAGGATGTGGATCAGAAGTTGTACATATCTATGATTGGTAGTATTCTATATGTAACAGCCTCTCGGCCAGATGTTATGCAAGCAGTTGGACAAGTAGCAAGATTCCAAGCAGCACCAAAAGAATCACATATTATTGCCGTCAAAATAATTCTTCGATATCTAAAGGGCACAGAAGAATATGGCTTGTGGTATCCCAAGGGTAACAATCTCATTATTCAAGCCTTTACAGATGCAGATTGGGCAAGAAGCATTGATGATTGTAAGAGTACTAGTGGAGCAGCATTCTATCTAGGTGGTTGTCTCGTATCATGGTTGAGAAAAAAGAAAACTTCAATCTCGTTATCTACAGCGGAAGCAGAATACATTGCAGCAGCATCATGTTGTACTCAATTCCTTTGGATGAAACAAACTTTGCAAGATCTTCAAGTACAATTCAGTGAGCCTATTCCCATATTCTGTGACAACACTAGTGCCATCAACATCTCCAAGAATCATGTCATGCATTCAAAAACAAAACACATTCCGATCAAATATCATTTTGTTAGAGAAAAAGTCGTTGAAAAGAATATCAAACTTGAGTATGTTTGTAAAAAAGAACAAATTGCTGATATCTTCACTAAACCTTTACCTCATGAAGCATTCGAATATCTTTGTCAAAAGCTTGGGATTCTCCCATCTTCTCATTAGATTTTCCTTTTCAAGAATATAAAGTGGGAGTGGAAGTGTGTACAGGTCTGCAGGACGATTGTGTGTCAGCGAGAGTGGAAGTGTGTACAGGTCCGCAGGATGGTTGTGTTTCAGGGGGAGTTACCCTTTGCCATTGATGTCAAAGGGGGAGAGAATGTTGTAGGAAGAGGTGCCATGATCGCATGGGGAGTACTTGTGTTTCCATTAATGCCAAAGGGGGATATTGTTGATCAGCGGTTGTCATTGATGTCAACCCAAGCAGCACCAAGGGCTAACCCAATATTGCATGGGAATTTTGACTTTCCAAATTAATATATTTTGGTTTAATAATTCCTTTGATGGTTTCTACTTGTCGAGATGTTTCCTTTGATATATGGCACGCCATGTAATTCTTCACGGTTTGAGAGATATTCATGTTTGAAGTTTGTACCCACAGTTAGTGGGCTAAAACCCCATGGGGTTGGGGCATGGGTCATTGAAAAGTCATAATTAATATTTTTTATGCTCCTAAAATCCCTCCCACGTTCACTTGTTGAAGCTCCTCTCAACTTAAGGATTCATAGAAATTGTGATCTTTATTTCCTCCTTATGCAAGGGATTTGGCCATCTTAAACAGGTCATCTTGGCATTTTCTCTCTAACTTATTTTCTACGAAGGTTCAGAAGTTGAAAGTTTTATGAGGTGAAGCCGAAATCCTGTGGAAGCTACAGTAAAAATTTCAGATCAAGGTGCGCAATATTTTTGGAGATATGATCTGTGTAAGTCAGGGTTTTTGTAGGCTCCTAAAATTCATCTCAAAGAAGTGACCTTCGTAAATTCGTCATAACTCTCTCTCTCTGAGTATTGGATTGGAATTCTGTAAAAAGTGACAGATATTGCATAGTCTATACTTTTCGCTCTATCAATTTCATAAACAAATGAAGAAATAGTGACATGTGGCAAGCCGTACAATTGCGCTCTGCTGAAACAGTCCATAATTAGGGCATTGTGAGAGATTGGGTATAACTCTCTCTTCAAGAATCCAAATTGGGTCAGACCTATGGCATTGGAAATATGACTCAGAGGACTACTACAAGACCAAAAATCAGATATTAAGGATCTAAAATGACAGAGATACACTAGATTCAATATCGAGCTCCTAGAAGAAAAGAAACATCTAGATCATGTGTTGTCAAGGGTTGCAAAGGACCAGACTTTCTACGGAAGAAAAGCAAAGCAAGGTGCAACAGATGGTAGCATGACAAGAGCAGAAACCAAGGTGCATAATAGCAGCAAGAAGTTCATCATATGAAGTCTTCAAGTAGGCAGCACTACATACAATCATTGTAAAGGTATCATTGTACTTAGTCATTGTAAATACATTATTGTACAAATTGTACTAGTGTCTATCTGCCAAGGGTTGAAGAGGCAGTGTTGGGAGGTCTAGGATCATCATTAGGTGGTTGTGTCCAAGTTGGGGTTATGGTCTAGTATATCTTCTTCTTCTACATCATTCTATATCATTGTAAAGTGGACCATTTTCCCTGGTACGAGAGTCCATTCTTCTTTTATTCTTCTATAGGGTGGTAGGGTGGTGCTAGGGTGAGTTGTAGCTCATTGGGTGTTGGGGAATTCATTCAGTTGACTACTGAAGAATCTCGGGCATTGGAGCATCCATCTAGTGGGAGTTGGAGAAGAATGCTTTTCTAGATTCTAGGAAGTTGGAGCTTTATTTTCAATTGGAGTTGAATATTAAAGAATTATTAGAAAAGCAATAGGTGGTTTTTGTCCCGGAGTGGGTTTCCACCTTAAAAACTGTGTGCATTTGTGTTCCTCTTGTTTTCTGCTATCATTGTACAAACACTGATAATAATTGAAGATTAACTAATGCTCTAATTAAAAGGAATACTGATTCACCCCCCCCCCCCCCTCTCCGTATTTCCAACAGGGGCCCCATATAGAATGCACCATCACTAGTGCTTTTTCGATCATCAACATTTCTAGCCCAATCTGCATCTATGTAAGTATGAAGAGTGAGACCAGAATTCTTTGGGTACCATAGACCAAAGCCTTCAGTCCCTTGTAGATATTTGAATATTCTTTTTACAGCCTGAAGGTGTGACTCTTTTGGATTAGCTTGGAATCGTCCAACTATCCCAATTGCGTGCATAATGTCTGGTCTTGTCCCGGTTAGATAAAGCAGTCTTCCAATCGTGGATCTATATTTTGGTTGATTTATCATGGGAGAATCATCATGAGAAATGAGGTTACACCCAGTTACCATTGGTCTACTTACAGGTTTGCAGTCTTCCATCCCATGCTTCTTCAAAATTTTCTTAAGATAAAAATATGCCAGTTGTTGCTTGTTGCACTTGTAAGCCAAGGAAAAATGTTAGTTCGCCAAGTAAAGACATTTCAAATTCTTGCCGCATAACAAAAGAAAATTTCTGACTCATGGACTCTTCATTACTTCCAAAAATGATGTCATCAAAATATACTACTACAATTAATAGTTTATCATTTTTAGTTTTTGTGTATAAGTTGCTATCAGCAGATCCCTTTGAAAATCCTTGTTGATGAAGATATTTGTCAAGATGATAGTACCATGCCCTTGGAGCTTGTTTGAGACCATATAAAGCTTTTTTAAGTTTACAAGCAAGTTTTTCATCATTGCCCAAAATGCATCCTTATGGTTGTTCTATATAAACTTCTTCTTCTAGATCACCATTGAGGAAAGCAGATTTAACATCCATTTGATAAACTTTGAATTGTTGAAAGCTTGAAAAGGCGAGAAACATTATTATTATGGCAAATGTTTCTTCAAATTCTATACCTTCTTATTGAGCATACCCTTTACAAACAAGTCTAGCTTTGTTTCTAATAACATCTCCATTTTCATTTAACTTGTTTTTGAATATCCATTTTATTCCAATAACATTTTTATCATGAGGACTTGGAACTAATTCCCAAGTATAATTATTTTCAATCTAATCAAGTTCTTCATCCATGGCTTGAATCCAACATTCATCTTGGCTAGCTTGATTGACATTTTGTGGTTCAATAGTGGATAGAAATTCCAGATAGCTAGGAGATCCTACAAGAGTTCTTCTTGTTTGGACACCTGATCCCTTTTCTCCCAAAATTTGAGATTTTGGATGATTCTTTTGAACATAACTGGATGGAGCCTTGTTAGCTAGATCTTGTTCTGTTGCTTCATTGGGTTCACCTTCTATATTGTTGCTATTTTATGCAAGAAGATATACATCACCATCATCTTCATTTGTTGTTGGTATTTCCCCTTTTGGAGCTGAGAGAGACTCATCAATTACAACATCAATGCATTCAAAAATCTTCCAAAGTCTTTTATTGTAACATTTATATGCTTTACTTCTAGAAGAGTAACCAAGAAATATTCCTTCATCTGCTCTAGGTTCAAACTTACCAAGTTTTTCATCATTGTTCTTGATAAAACATTTGCTTCCAAAAACTCTAAAATGCTTTATAGTGGGAAGATTACCATACCAGAGCTCATATGGAGTTTTATCACTGTTCACGTGAACATACGCCTTGTTAAAAATATTTACAGTGGTATGTGCTACTTCTCCCCAAAATGTGTCAGGTTTTCCAAAATCATCAAGCATAGCTCGAGCCATTTGTTGAACTATTTTATTCATTTTTTCTGCTACGCCATTTTGTTGTGGGTTACCAGCTACATAAAACTGTCTTTTATGCCATGATGTTCACAGAAATCAAAGAATTCATCTGATATATATTCACCTCCTCGGTCAGATCTAATACATTTGATTTTTAGATCTAATTCATTCTTAACCAGGGCTTTTAAGATCTAAAATTTTTCAAATGCTTCATCTTTGTGTTTTAGCAACCCAATCCAACACATTCTAGAGAAATAATCAATAAACAGAATATAGTATTGCTCTCCATGGGGTGAGTTTTTCCTCATAGGTCCACATAGGTCGATATGAATGAGTTCAAGAGGCTTAATTACTGATCCTTCTTTGGCATTGAATTGCACTCTGGTTTTCTTACCGAATTGGCAAGATTTGCATAATATGGTACTTTCAGGCATAGTAATGTTGAGAAGATCACGAACAACTTTGAGACTTCTAGATTTGCTGATTTGAGAGAAGCTCAAATGCCCCAATATTTTGTGACATAACCAATTTTCTAAAGATTTACCCAAGTAACATTGTTCTTTACAACTTTTCAATACATACAAATTGCTTGGTGTTCTAGTTCCTTTTATTATTATTTTTCATGTGTCAAGTTCACGTACCACACATTCTTTTGAGCTAAAGACAACTTCAGTTCCTTGATCACACATTTGACATACACTTAACAAGTTATGTGTTAATCCATCCACATACATAACATTGTTAGCTTTCACCGTTTCCTTTAGAAAAACAAAACCTTTTCCCTTAATGACAGCAGGAGTATCATTTCCAAAAGTAACATTATTTTCTCTTTCTAGAGCATTGTATGCAAGAAGTTTATTTATGTCACCTGTCATGTGTTTTTAGCATCCGCTATCAATGTACCATTGATTTTCTTCTCCTTCTGCAAATAAAGCTATGCCATAGTTCTCAACCTGTAATTCCTTCTTTCTCCATACCTTGGAACTTGAAGGTATATGCTATTTTGGCTAAAGTTTGCTCCTGCATTCAGATTCTTCATGACCAAAGTTATTGCAATAAGCACATTAAATTTCATTTTGAAGAGGAGAAAAGTTGTTATACATATTCTTCTTTATTCTGGTCTCATTTCTTTTCTTTCTTGCTTCTCTAGTCATGATGGTTTTGTATGCAACACATTGAACAACTTTATGGCCAAAATTATGACATGCGAAACATTGTCCATTAAAGAAGAAATTTATGCGGTCATGGAACCTTCTATTTGTCTTTACCTATTGATTTGTATTTCTTTGAAAGATATTTCTGTTATTGTTCTTTGTATTAAGGTGGTCATGCTTTACCTGTAAAGTTTCTTTGTTCCCTTGCTGAGTGACAGAATGTTGTAGGTCGGTTGTAGCTACATTTAGATAGTTTGGTGCTGAAGACTGAGAGGATTCTCCGACATATCCAAGACCTATCTTTAAAATAGGAGAACATTGTACCTTGATAATTTCATCTAAGGTTTCAGATCCTTTAGCAAATATAATATTCAAAGTTTTCACTTTCTCAATTTCTTTTCTGAGAATTACTATTTCACATTCTAATTTCTCATTGTGTTTCTCCTTTTCTACAAGCTGATTCTTTAGAGTTTCTATGGATATTTTGTTTTCTTCCAAACATATTTTGAGCTTATTGATTTCTTAAAGAAAATAATTATCTTCTAGGGCATCCATAAAGGTATCCTTAGCCTCACTAGAATATTTTTCAAATGTCATGAGAAGTCTAACATCTTGATCAGATTATCCTTCTTCACTATTTTATAACCCATCACTATCTTCATGAGTATAATAACTTTTTTCTATTGATAAACCGATTCTTATTTCCTTTTGCTACTTCCTTTCCTTTTTCATGACTTTCCTTATGAGGAAATTTTGCAGCATAATGACCAACTCTTCCACAAGCAAAAAATTTAAAAGGAAGCTTACCTCTGAACCTTCCAATGCCAAGTTGTAGCTTCTTTACAAAATTTACCTTATCTTTTTCTGAAATATACCCTGATCCTTTTGTTTCGTGTACTTCTTCTCCTTTTGCAGCAGCTCTAAAGACAACTTCTTTGACTTCAGATGGACCTCCTTTTCTCATTTCACAAGCAATTAGAATACCATGAAGTTGAACAATAGTAAGAGTTTGTAGATCCTGCTTCTCTTCAATAGCAGACACTTTTGACTCAAATTTGGAAGTTAGAGATCTTAAAACCTTTTCTACCAGAGTAGTTTCAGTTATGGTTTCACCCAAATTTCTCATATGAATTACAATATCATCCAAACGTAAAAATAAACTGGCAATGCTCTCCTCATTATGCATCCTGAGATTTTCATATTTAATTCTAAGAGTTTGGAGTTTAGCACTTTTTACCTTTGTATCACCTTCATAGCTTAGAATTATTTTGTCCCATATCTCCTTTTTTGTATTCAACTGCATGATTTTGACAAATTTTGATTTAGTGAGACTCCCCAATAATGCATTGAACACCTTTGCATTAGTTTCATAGTTATTTCTTTCCGTTGCATCTGTTGGAACTGAGACTGGATATTGATAACCTCCTTCAACTATAGCCCATACATCTGCTCCAAGAGATTGAAGATAGGATCATGTCCTTGTCTTCCAGAAGATTAAATTATTTCCGTTGAAGAGAGGAGGCCTGATAGATGTCTCATCTTGATTGCTCATCTTGGTTGTTCTTCCTTCTGGCGGTTAAGCTTCTTCAGAAGGACCTTCTCTGATTCCAATTGTTGGAAAAATACTGAGAGGGGGGGTGAATCAGTATTTAGAGCTTGCTAAACATATTTTAACTTTTTCTTTTACATAATTCCATATGCGGATTTTATGAAACCAACTCACGTATACACGCGCAAATACTAAAAGAAACTAGCGTATACTGATATAATGTTACATATTAGAAAAGCTTTTCAGGAATAGTCTTTAACTTAGTTTATCAGTCATGCATCTATTAGATAATCAGTAAATATGTGCAGTAACAGCAGTATAAATCATCACACAAACAAAACACATATGAACACCAGTATTTAAGGTGGAAACCCAATTTGGGAGAAAACCACCGTTGTTGTCGTCTCTGTCTTCAATATTTATTATATGGAAAATTATTTACAATATTGTATTGATGCAAACTCATATCAGTACGCAGGCATCTACCTGTAGAAGGCTACTACCTTCTCTCGTTTTCCAGCTGCTACTGGAAGGGAGCTACTACCCCTTTTCTTCTTGTTTACTAGCCACTCTTGGAAGGGAGCTTCAACCCCTTGAACAGAACACCAGCTTCTACTGGAAGGAAGATTTTACTTCCATACTGAAGGCTTCAACCCTCAGACCACGTTTCATCAATTTTCATACTGGATCAAACAGCATCAACATCAATAACCATAAGTTTTACCCAATACATCAATAAGAACAATGAGACCACTGTAATCAGATCATCAGAAATAACCCAGACTTCAGAATAAATATGCAGATACAAACTCAACCTTGAACCATTATTAACTAAAAATGCATACGCTACTTTTCATCACTGAACCCGCGTATATACACGCTTTCCTTCATACCAACCTGTGTATAGCTCTGTGAATACTGTTTTTCAGAATGTAATTAGTCTCAAATCCATATCTGAGGCTTTCAGTCAGATTTATTTAGAAATCCAGAACCCTTCATCAGTTAGTCACCATCAACCATTTTTATTCTCTCATTGATCATATTCTTACATAATCAACTTACGAGCATATACAATATTCAAACAACCCAGATCTTCAAGAAGACTTCATTGATAGAAAGCAGACAAATAGCAGGAATCACAGAAAAACATCTGCAATAAGCTTCAGAAAACCCTAAACTTCCATACACGCTTTTTCTGAAGCAAACCCACGTATATACGCACTTTTACTGAGACAAACTAGCGTATAGATCTATAAATGTAAACTTTGAAGAATGAACCAGATCCATAGAAATTACCCAGATTTCTTCATTCGTCTTCAGAAAACTTGCGCCAGGTCATAGATCTAATCATTTCTTCAATGAATCACACAAGAGCATAGTCATTTCAGATCTAGAGATCCTAAACCATCGTTGTATCCATGGGTGCATCATAAATTCAGATCTATCAATTAAAACATAGTTCATCCCATGCAGATATACCTCAGAGAAATTTTTTTATTAACAACCCTTTCTCATGCACACTTTGCACTATGATCTTCTTCTCCTTATATAGATTTAGCCTTTACCAATACCATGAGTCAAAACCACACAACTACTGATGGTATTCTTGGACAGAATCAAATAGACAACACAATGCTCAATACTGTGGGCTAATATCATGGTAATTCCCCTTGGTATCATAATTTTAGAGCATAAAAGGCATACACGACTTGGATCGTTCTTATTCGTGTGTATACGCAACTTCTCGTCATAAAAACTACGTATATACTTATCCTGAATGTATACGCGGGTTGCCTTCATAAAATTAGTGTATACATTGCATCCATACGCAGGTTGATCCAGGTGGAAATTGGTGGCCACCCGCCTATTCCACTTGGGGCCCCACCATTGCCTCTTTCAGTTTTTCAATTTTGGCACAACTTACTATTTTTAGCAGCTTTTCGGGTCCTAAACTTCCGGAGCCGTTTTGAGGCCCTAAACGACATTTTTTGGGCATCGCACCTATAGTGAATATCATTCCATTTTGAAATGGATAGTCATGGCGAAATTTGTATTCCTCGGATAGATCTTTCTAATGATGTATCATGTGCGTCATACGGAGATAGTATGCCAAAGTTACGTCCCTGGGAAGTTCAAACACCAATTTACCCAAACGGGGCCCATAGTTTTGGCGCTTCATCTCCTAGGGTTAGGTTTTTGGATGTTTAGAGTTCTCCATTGTTTCTCAATAATAAATAGGCCCTCGAGTTCTATCAGAATCCTCTCGCCGTACCAGATACTACATTTCAGAGATAGCTACCTGCCCTAGCTAGTTTTATTTCCATTCTGTCTGTAAGAAAATTTCAGTTCTTTGATATTAATGAAATGAAGTGTTATTTCCACTGCATATCTGTATTTATGGTTATGTGTTTATTCTGTTGCGTTCCTGCATAAATCTGGATCATAGGTTTCCTTCATCAAACCTGCGTATACATTGTGACATCTTATATTTATCGTTTCTCTGGAACTTACTGGAATTCCTTTCTCTGTCACATCTGAATTGACCTATATAATCATCATTTTTACATCTTTAACAAATAAGTTGCTTATCAAACAGGAAACTCATCAAGAGGTTTCTAAATCATCATTTTTACATCTTTAACATATATGTTTCTTATCAAATAGGCAACTCATCAAGAGGTTTCCATCAAGTACAACATCATTAAGTAGGTTGCCATCAAGGACAACATATTGCATCATATTTCCAACATTCAGTTGTAGAGATTATTCAGCCCTTGGGTTAAATCTACTATTTTTGTATAGTGTGTATTTCCGGAAACCTTTTCTGGGTTGTCTTGGAAATATATTTGGGGGCTTAGATATATATTCCTTTTACTATTGGAATATTGTAGCATCATATACATGTATTTCCATTTTCAGTTGTAGCTATCCCCTCTTAGACATCGCAGTTTTGACATTCCAGCTCATATTGTATTAGCAGGATTTCAGATCTAGGTGTGTGCTTTCATGGGAGGCTTGTTAGCCCAATATTGAGTGAGATTTTCTTCAAGATATTGTACCTAATTTTCTGTTATAATCATAATGGATTGGATCTATTTTTGTCTTGTGCTTTGATCTATTTATATTTCTTCATATTTCCAGTTTTATGTGCTATATTGTTGCTTTTCCCATTTGGGAATATTACAGTGGTATCAAAGTATAATCTTGGCTCAACCTGTGTACTTCAGCCATTATGTCATCTAAAGAGGCTTCTCATAGAAAGGAGGAGATCTGCAGAATAGATGAAGGCAAAACCCCATTATCAGGAGAAATGAAGGGGATGGAGTTCTCAAGACTTCTTCTTCAAACAATGTAGGTCATTAATAGAGACATCAAAGAGATGTGGGTGGAGTGATATAGAGATTCTCCAAGAGGGATTTTACATAAAGAAAGATCCAGTTTTGCACATTATGGGTGTTATCATTTAGCTACACCATCAGATCTACAATGTGGTACCATGCCTACAGACTTGGCAAGAGAAGAAGAGGAAGGTGAAACACCAAAGGAGGAGACTCTTGGTGACTATCTCCAAGAATATGAATCTTAGTCTAGAAGATTCAAGGAGAATCTAAAATTCCAAGGGTTTTTTCAAATAAAAGAAGATAGAAGACCCTGTAACCACAATAGTAGAAGAGGGTGCATGCAGCACACTTTTGATAGATTCTTCCTACCTACTTTTGATGGGTCACCCAAGAGCACAGCCAAGGCTTGGGTAAAAAAGATAGATAGATATTTTCTGATGCATCAAGTTTCAGAAGAGGAAGCCATTATATTAGCAACGCTACATCTTGAAGGTAAGGCTTATGCCTCATGGTTTTATGAATCTTCTTCATTGAATAATGAAAATATATCTACTTATGCAAAGTTCACTAGGAGTTTAGTGAAAATATTTGATCAAAGACATTCTGAAACTTCCTTGGGTGAGCTAGAAAAACCCGAGAAATCAGAACCTTTGCATGAGTTGGAAGGATCCATGAAACCAACTCCATTTCAGAATATTTTTGAGGGGGTTAAAGATTTTCATAATGATTTTCCAAGGGCAAGGGCCCCACTTCAGCAAGAACTTTCTTCTCAAGAGGAAGACATGGAGATTTCTCCTTCAAGAGGAGATCAAGACAAAGGATCTCTTAATGATGAGGTTTGCTCCAATGATGAGGAGAAGGAAGAGGATGAGCTAGAAAGAACCTCCAGTGTTGTGAGATCAGGAGGAGATATGCCACCATCTGGAGATGGAGATGAAGGAATTTCCTCAACTAGAGGAGCTCTTGTATCTTTGCAAGAAGTTCCAAAGGATCTCATATATGAAGGTCAGGAGCAGCATGTGTTTATGTTGATAGGAAATGAGACAAAACAATGGAGGAAGTGTGTTCCCACAATGACCACGGTTTTGGGAACATACACTATGATAGATAACTTATTTGTGATTAAGACTCTTACACCAATATGAAATTGTGGTATAGTCTTTCCTATCTAGTGGCTCGAGATGATGTGCAGCACTCCACCACAATCAGAGGAAAGCACAACGTCGGGCATTGATCCGGGTTTGGATGGGTTTGAGTGAAATGGGTCACTAAGGCTGACCTTCATAATGTTTATTTCGTTAGGCCAATTCAATAAGCATGAGAAATATTATGCCTTTAAGAGGATTCGAACCTCCACTCTCTTAAACACGATATTTTGATCAGAAACACTCTTATTTCGGAATATGTATGTAGGACTGAAGATGTATGTAGGAATTTCTTGCTAACTGTAATCCTCTGGGTTGATTACATTGGAGAAGGATACCTTAAAGTGTGATATCTTGCAGAAGGTAGGAGAAGATGAGAAGGAGGGCCAACATCATTAAGTGATTGGGAACATATAAACCCACCCTTTTCAAGAGGTTTATGCATAGAAGAAGGAATATGATTTGCACAGTGAGGGCATGGAAAATTTAGTCCACTCACATGTACAACCTACTATAGGTCTTCATGTCTCATTATATGGAGGCATTCCATCAAGGAGACCCCCTGATTGGAAGATGATCAAAGAGTTCTCTCAACATGGTGCACCATTGATAGACTTGGCTAAGGAATGAGCCTTGGGAGGAGCTAGCACAGCGCAGAGAACCTTTGATGGGTTCAAAGGAGGGATAATAAATTTTATGATATGGACATTTCCATCTCCCACTCAACTATTTGTGCTGAAAGAGGATGCTGCAGAAATATGTGATGGCATGAGCATGGTGTCAAGTGGCTACTCCATAGCTTTGGAGCAACAAATAATACTTCCACACATGAGGAATATTTCCTAATATGACAGGAGGTTGTTGACACTCTTGTATGCATTGGAAAAACTATGGAAGTTTTGGATGGACCATATCTTCCAAGAGGAGGTTGACCTCCATTTACTTCAATCTTGTCTTGAGAAAGATTAGTTGCAAGGGAGGTAGCAAAAGTGGGGTAGAAGTACTCCAACATGTGGCTTTTTCATTGAGCGTGTCAAAGAGGAGAGCTATGATGTGACGGGTGCTTCATTTTAGATTTCTACAGTGTTGTCATTGTTAAGAAGCATAGATCCATATTGGGAGTCCCAAATATTGATGGAATATTCCAAGAACCTCTTCACTTGTAAGGTTCTTGATGGGCCAGTGACAGATGGAAGATATAGAGTGGTTGATGGAGTCATTTATTTCCATGATCATATCTACTTAACTAGAGACTCCAAGCTCAAGAAGGAGATTCTACATGCATCATATGAGGCACTCTTTTCAGGACATGTAGACTTCATTAAGTCTTATCACACCATCATGGAGGGATTCTATTGGGAGGATCTCAAAGAGAATGTGCTCCAACATATCAGGAGGTATGTAGCTTCTTTTATGAATGAGGAGGAGAGAAACCACCTTTCAAGGTTTTTTCAACCACTTCCACTTTTGATGGAGAGATGGGAAGGTTCATCTATGGACCTCTTCACCAAATTTTCTACAATATATGGTAAATATTTTTTTTTATGCTTATTGATCAACTAACAATGTGTGTACAATCCTTTACCATACATTTGCAACACATTGCTCCACAAGAGAGAAAGCCTCTTTGTGGATTTCACGGTCCTTTTGGTACTACATTTAGTGATGGGGATGACCACTTTATAGAGGAATTTGGGCAAGACATGTTTTTCTTGGCTCATATTCAGTTAATTCCTAATTTCCTTCACTATTTTCAAGATTTTGAGAAGCTTATGGCAGTTATTTTGAGAAGCTTATGGCAGTAAGCATGCGGTTGGATGGCCACTTATCATATGATGTTTTGAGACAACTAGAGGAAGAACAATGTTGGTCTCACTTGAGGGACTATTGTCACCATCCAGCATGTTATATGACACACATTCCATTTTTATTTTGGAGCCCTTATGGTGATGACATTATATTCACTATATGTGGGATGGATTGGGCAAGAGAGGTTCCTAGAACCAAAGAGTGGGATCATGAGACTCCAAGTACCTTTTGGCTTCCTGAGGACTATATTATTGAAGCCCAAGATCAGCAACTCCATATTTATCATAAATGGAGAGAGAGACAACGTATGTTGAATAACTTGATCTCTCATTTTCAGCCATGCAGCCCCTATACATTGCAAAAGCAAGGGATTGGTGATTGTTTCTATGAGCTACCAAGGATGGCTCACTTTGTTTGGATGATAGCATGGATATTGGAGTTTCTCATGGGGATTGATGCACCCAACATTTACCATCTCTCATGCCTTGAGGAGGCCAATGCACATCACATAACGTTTTCCATATATCTCCCACTTCTTCATGATGAAAGCTATTTGGTTTATCTACCAAAGGCTAACTTGTATACCTGGGAGGAGACATATCCATTGGAGGTTTTTGCAGTATACCTGCAATTGCTTGAGGACAAGCAACATTTTGGAGGGGAGGACTGTAATATTCCTAAATTGGCTTGCAGCTAATTGGAATATTAAAATTTTGTTTTGTCACTTAGATAGGTGAATAAGTGGGTGATGCAGGGATTCAAGGTTAAATCAGATCCCAGCATATAAAAACACATGTATTGCCTTCCTGATTAAAATTCTCATAAAATAAACTCTTCATTAACCACACATTCTGCAATTTCTCAAAGCATGTATAAATAAAAGAGAGCTTATAAAACATATACTGATATAAAATAACACAACAAATCCTCAGGAAAATATTATAATGGAGAGCCTCTCCCGACTCTTGGCCCTTTACAAAATCTCTCAAATCATTCTCACACTCTCTGTATTCCTCACTTCTCCCTCACTCACCCTCTCTAAATTATTCCTTACACAAATCTCCTATTTATACAAAAATATGAATTTGTTCCATTCCATAAAATCCTCCACACAAATCTCAACTAAATTTAAATTAGATTTATTCTAGTTTTGGACTCAACAAAATCTTGTATATAGAATTCCTACACCCTAAATTATCTACCTAATCCCATTCCACTCATATCCTTTAATTATTAAAAGGATATTTACAATAATCCTCACATTTATAATTTCTCTCCTAATTTATGAAAAATAAGCAATTTAATTAATAAAATAATTAAAATGTCTCACCCCCCTTATTACATAATTAAATAATGAAAATTGAGCTTTATGCTACTGCATCAGACTCCCAAGGTTGAAATTAACCATGATTTCCTGATCATGTGTTTCGGATCTTTGTCTTCCTGGATCCCATATCTTGTGTTGCAATTCTCCATTTGTTGTTGCTTTTGTTTGTTGCTTTTCTCCAGGTCTCCACACTTTATGTTGCATTGCCCCACTGGCTATGCTTTCACAATCTTCTATTGTCTTCCTCTTGTTGCTTCTGCTTTGTTTTACTGTTGATGTCTTCTTCTGAGATACTTTCATCATTATCCTCCTGATCAGTTCAATTTCTCTATCCAATAGATTTTCTCCAGCATATGCAATAAAACCGGTACTAACAAAACAATTATTAAAATAAAAAACATAAGGCCTCAGTGCCTCTTTCTCCTATGACAACATTTCAGTATGCTGCTATGAAATTTTCTTTTCCATCAGCACATCAATATGTTGATTTAAATCCTCCATGAGACTGTCAGCTATTCCCTCCTCCATATCATCTATTTCAAGAATGTCTCCCTGTTCTGGTTCACAAAAATGAACTTCTTCGATTTTTTGAATCATCCCTATATCCTTATCCTCTGTTTCCTGATTATTATTCAGGACAATTTCTTTGCTTTTCTCTTTCAGCAACTCACCCTGAGTATAGATTATCTGCTTTTCAAACTCTCTTCTTTGAAGATCTAAATTTCTATATAACTCAACAATCTCAATTGGAGTAGAACTTGGAAACTTTACACAACTTTGCATACCTTCACTTGCTGTTGACCAATCATCAGATGGCTCTTCTTTCTCCGCTTCAATATTCTATTGAATATTTCCATGAGACTCCTCTTTCTTCATTTCTTTCTGAGATCTTGCTATCTCAGCATCATTCTGAACAGATTTCAGATTCAACTTCTTCTCCTTAACAAACTTCAAAGTTTGTTCAACATCCTGTGATGTACCTGCAATCACACACAAATCATTAGTCTTAAAAACAAAAGACCTTGTGGTCTCATTTGATGCTTCAGTCATCATATCTCCTTGCTGCTCTGAATCCTTCATTTGATTTAGTCCTTCTGTAGATTTTTCTTTTGTCACACCATTACTTTCAGAAAGTAATGGACCATATTTTGGCTCACATATCAAATCTTCCTTTAAATTGAGTAACTCTTCCTTCAATTGAACATTCACCCTGTGCTCCCACTTCACTTGCAGTCTATGCCATGTGACTTTCCTCTTCATACTCCATCCACATCTCTGGTCTACTTTACTTCTCCATAAAATTTCCATCAACAACTCAAGACAAAAAATTTATCTCAGCTCTCTCTCTGTCAATATGCTCTTGACTCATTCTCATGCCATTTGACTTGGCATCTTCTTTCTCATTTCTTCTACTATGGTATTCTTCAGAACCTCTGCAATGACCTTCAGTAGTCATATTTTTCTCTATCTTCATGAGTTCATCACTCATTCACCATGATCTGTACTAAAGCCTTTGCAACAACAAGTCATCTCTGCTGCCACTTACCTCACCAATCCTCTCTTTGGACTTGGTCTTTTGGCAAGCACTAGTTCTCTATTCTCTGGAACCTCTTCAGCATCCTTCACTACTCCTTCTAGGCTTCAACTCACCTGCAATTTTTAATAACACAATTTTCCTTTTTATCCAACCTCGGTTGGAATTCTTCAAGGTTCTGCTCCACACTTTTCTTTCATTCAGAAACTATTCCTAGTCTCCTTTATCACTACTTAAAACTGTGATCTTCGTTTTCTGAGATCACCTTCAACTGTTTGCAACCTAAATTTTGAAAACCTCATCTTCAAACCAGAGTCAAAATAAAACATATCAACTCACCTTCAAGATCTTTGTGTGATCTTGTTCCATCTCTCACCTGTACTTTCATGTGCCATACAACTGCACATTATAAATGGTACATCAACTTACATCTCTTCACCTATGTACAAATAACAAGCTATTCATGTTTTCAATTTATTTGATGAATAATGTACAACTCATACATCGTGTCCATCCTGAATGCCTCCACATGATCGTAAAATAAAGATTCTACAACATCAAGCAATTGTGTCTTACAATCTCCAATGAAAAGAATTCTTCTTTTCCCAACTATAATCTTTGGGAATATTACATTTTTTCATTTGCTTCGGAGAATAGTATAACATTTTTTCTGATGCAAAAGAACCAAGAAGTTTTAGAAAAACCATTAAATTTTTTTAGTAGGACTCTCAGAGATGTTTCCCTCAAATACAACATTATGGAAAATCAAGCCTTTGCTTTATTGAAAGCTTTAAAATATTTCTGGGTGCACATTCTGCATTCACATATATTGCCTATGTGCTAAGTTTTGTTGTGAAAGACACACTCACTCAAAATGATCCGGGAGGTAGGAGAGGAAAATTGATTGCTTCAATACTTGAATATGATTTAGAAAGTAAACCCACAAAGTTAATTAAAGGGCAAGGGCTGGAGAAGATGATGGAAGAACCAAACTTGCATGCACTTGAGATTAAATTCTTGGTTGCTCTATCAGAAGAGGATGATTCAAGGTCATTTAAACAGGTATCAAAAAAAAAAAAAATAAAAAAAAAAATAAAAAAAAAAAAATAAAAATAAAAATAAAAATAAAAATAAAAAATAAAAAATAAAAATAAATTAATTAATTAATTAATAATAATAAATTGTTTTTCCATGGTATGCAGACATTTTATATGTGTTGCAGCACTTTCAAGCACCTCCATAATTAACTAAAACTAAAGCTCGATTCCTTAAATTGAAAGTTGTCAAGTTTTGTATCATAGATAAATTTTTGTATTGGAAACACCCTGGTAGTATGTTGCCGAACTCTTTACTTGAAGATGAGGCACATAAAACCATAGAGGATTTTCATAAATGGGACTATGGAAGACACTTGTTTTGGAAGACCAATGAAAAAAAGACCTTAAGGGTTGGTTTTTACTAGCCAACCTTTTTTTCTGTTGTGTATAAAACGGTTGCTAGCTGTCATGAATGTCAGATTTTTGAAGGAAGAAAGAAACTGCTCTCGCTACCCATGAGATCTATTGTATTTGAGTCACACTTTCAACAATGGAAACTTGATTTCATAGGTGAAATCCACCCTTCTTCATCGGGAAAACATAAGTGGATCCTGACAACAACTGATTATTTCACCATGTGTATTGAAGCATTCCTAATTAGACATGCTGCAAATACGGTTATTATTCATTTTTTGGCAAGAAATATCTTGTCTAGATTCGGCTGCCCACAGAAAATCATCACAGAAAAAGTTGTGGCTTTAAAATCAAGGAATATGGTGGATTTTTGTCACAAATATAACATTAATCTCGGTCACTCGACAACCTATTACCCCCATGATAATTCCTTGGCTGAGTATTTACCGACAAAATTTTGGTCAACATAATCAAGAAGTTGTTGCAAGAAAACAAAAGGAGTTGGCACAAAAAGTTGGTGAATGCAATGTGGGCTGACTGGTTAAGCACGGAAAAATCAATAGGCATTTCCTCTTTCCAGTTAGTTTGTGGGATATATGTTGTCTTTTATTCTTCATTAGGAGTTTCGATGATGAAATTTCTACAATAGGCTGAAGTGGAACCAAATGATGTACAAAGAATAATAAGTCAAATGAACCAACCAGATCAGACTAGGGAAGAAGTTTTCATAAATAGTCGGGTGATACAAGACCGGATTAAAAAGATCTATGATAGGAGGACTAAAGTAGATTATTTCATATTGGAGGATTAGTATTAAAATTGGATGCCAAGAATGAGGAGAAAGGGAAGCGCGAGAAGTTTGAGAATTTGTGAAAAGGACCTTTCAAAATTGTTGCTTTCCGTGGGAAAAATGCCTATTTGCTTGAAGATCTAACAGATGAACCACTTGGAGGAGGGTCCGTCAATGGCAGGCTGCTGAAACATTTTCTCACCCGAAGCTCAGTTGATCCAACACTCCATTATACATACCATTTTACTTTCAATACTCCAAGTGTGGGTAGTTATCATTGGAACTTGAAGCCCAAGGAGAAGGCCCGGAGGTTTCATTGATTTAATGCCATAAGTAAGTGAGTTAATTTTCCAGTCATTCATTTTATTTTTCAATTAGTCAGTCAATTTCTAGTCCTTAGTGTTTGACTCCATTTCCCAATGGTCAAGATACTAGTTTGTGGTGTTTTTATTGGCACCTCACTAAGATACTGCCATACCCATTGGAGCCAATGTTAGGGTCTTATGGTTTTGAGGTCAAATGTCTTTGTCTCATTCACTCATTTTGGATTTTGTGTAGCAGTTTAGCCTATAAATTGTTCTTTTCATAGTCTAAAATGTCACTGTCTCACATCATTATAAATTTTCCATAAAGGGTCCATACATATAAGATAAAGTTTGAGAGAGTGTTATTTTGATAGAGTAATGAGGTCATCTATTCATAAAAATTTAGTTAGGGTTATAAGGGTTATGTGTCATAGTCACTGGTCATAACCATTAAAAACAAGTCTGGTTAATTTTAAAGGTTTTTTTGAGCCTATTGTGGATAAGTATGATTCATTCATCCTTTCAACCATTTATAAATCATGGTTCTATTCATATGTCCCTACCATACATGACTCCATTCCTATACATATTTTATATACCCTATTTCATCAAATCCCTTCAATACATTACACCCCCTACATGTACATTTACATCAAACAATTATATACATACCCTCCCATCCTAAATCCACCTCCTAATCATTATTACCCATATGCCTAAACTCACCTGCTATCATCATCGATAATATACCCTCACAACTCGTCACTATCATTAATATACCATGCTCCTAACAATTATTATACCCATAATACCCTTTTCTTAAGTCTACACTCATGAAAAAGCAAACAAAAGGGCACATTTCAAAATTTCTTTCATATTTCCCTTGTTTCACTCTCCATTTTGCATTAGCACTCCTTCTGAAGCACAATGACAGTATACAATACAGATGCCGAGAGAAATCTAATAGGGTGCAAGGACAAAATTTTATTTCGCTGTGGAGGTCTGCTACGCAATTGTTAAACAAATCCTGGAGCTGCACAATTTTTGCGCAACTGTTGTGCATACATCTCCAGCTCCTTGCAAAGGTCACATGTAGTTACAAATTAGGTCTTCTTGTTGTTTTAGGTAGGGTATATCTTTTCCAGACATATTCTACTTTTTTGAAGCTCAATTAAAAGTCAATTGATAAATTTTGTATGCGTGACCTACACAATTGCTACGCAGAGCCCCGTTTATAGTATTGGTCTGCATTTGAGTTAGTTTTGGGTGCCTTGTGTTTGCATGTCATTTGTAGGATTTCAAAGGTGTATTAATTCATAAATCTGTTATTTTATTTCTACGAAATTTCTTCTATACATACCACATTACATTACATACACAACGTGGTTAAAAGGTTTTCAGAGATGACAGGTAGAGCCCTTTGAAGCTTTTGAAAAATCAAATTGTTATCTTCATGTTGTGTTGTGAATGTGTATATAGCGTTGTTATTATTCCACAGGGTCAGTGCGCCATGAAACACAATCCATATATGTCATGTAGGTTTCAAAATTTCACATAGCAAGCCCTGTTACAAAAATAAAAACTAAAGGAGGAGAGGTGGTGCGCATTGAACCTAGGAGCCTAGACCTTGTGAAATCTAACCCAACCATTAGATTGGCCTTTGAACAGACTGGGTGTATCTCTTTTTGTGAGAAAATTACGACTCATGGCCATCATTTGTAGCTTTAAATCTTGTTTTCCCTTAATTTCAAAGGAGATAAAGTCAAGACTGGTACTCTGGAGTTTGTGGTGTCTGAGGAGACCATTTCTGAAGCTACAACAATCCCTTTGCAAGGTGAGAGTTGTTTTAAGGGGAAGGAATTGGATGCATTTCACTTCTAAGAAGAGTTTAATTTTTCCATATTACTTATATAAGAGTCTAGGAAAAATGGCAGAGAGGGTACAATCAAAAGGGGATCAAAATTTTCCCAAGATTTTTCACTTTTCATTGAGCAAGATGTTGGTTTTGTATGAGCTGGAAAAGAGAAAGTTGTCATGGGAGAGTTTTTTGTCAAATGCAGGTATGCTGGATAATGTAGGCATCCCTTCAATGGAAACATGAGAGGAAGAAGAAGATCTGAAAACTGAAAAAATAGTGAAAGATAAATTGAAATAAGTAGTCAAGGATAAAAAGGAAACCAAAAAAGGGAAAGAAAAAATCCAAATGGCACAGGAGAAAACACAAGTTTTGTCTAGGTTGAGGATTAGATTGAGAGCCAAACAACTAACTAAGGAGCAAACTCCTCAAAATAAAATTGATGTTTCAAAATACATGCCATAGAAGTGTACACGGGAACAACCATATGTTAATATGGAGGACAAGGATCTATAACTCACAAAATTGCAAGATAGCCTTGCCAAATCTCAACTTACAATTTCCTACATGTAGAGAGAAAATAAGGAACTTAGGCAAATAGTAGAAAAGGTAACCCATCAAACAGAAGGTGACAATTCTAAAGGTCCTCCTAGACCCAAAACTCAAGAAAAGGGAAAACAAGTGTTAGATGTGGAGGAAATGGAAGAACCCAAAGTACAAACAAGAAAACCTATGACAATGGCAACAAGGGTTACAACTGGATGGAGAGAAAAAATGAAAGAATTTTTCCAGTTAGAAGAAAACCAACAATTTGACTAGTGGAAGGAGTACCAAAGACTTTCTGAAGAAATTTAATAGTGCCAACAACAGGTCCTGCAAAAAATGGAGGATAATGAAGATTTCGAGGTTGTTAAAGATACCCTTATAGAATTTAATTTCCAAGCTGCAGAAGTTACTGAGACACTCAAAAAACCTCAGGTGGTATAAAAATGAACTCTTCATGTACATAGATAGGTAAAGAATTACTATACTAGAAATATGATTTTAAGGAGGAGGTTGTGGTTAATGAAGCAAAAAAATTTAAACGCTAGGAGACAGTTGAAGAAATTCAAACATACATCTAGAAATTTGCCTACAAAATCACAACCACAACCAGTTAAGGAAGCTAAGACAACCTCTTGCAAAGAGACTAAGTCTTCATCTAGTAAGCCTTCATCGAGTAAAAATATGAGGAGGTAGTTTGTATATCTGATCTCATGCTTTTTTAGTTGCTGAAGGTTTCATCTTGTGAAGCCGAGCTCATTTTGCAGTTTTTGAGGAGAATTTTAGAGAATTTTGTAATTTTGATTCTAGTTGGGAGTCATAAGGCATGAGTAATCATTTGATGGGCTTTGATTTATTTTGGAGTGGGAAGGACAACCAAATTTCAGAAATTTAAATTTCGTTGCGTAAGTGTTGAACTAGGAAAATTTTAGCTTACATGTGTGGACAGAAGCATTAGATGGCCCCCCCTCCAACTCAACATCTTAGTCAGCATCCTTGTAAGATTTTTGTCATTTGATGCAACATGTGTACATGTTGAGTTGTAGACTACTGCACAATTCCTCATTTGCTACACAAATCAGGCTTCATGTTGTTTCTGCTTTTGTAATCAGTTTCAGACCTTGTTATTATGATGCAAGTGATATGAATAAGAATGAATGAATATAGGACAAATAAACAGATAATATAGGCTAGTTTTTCTTCAAATATAATTTTGCAGCTTTATCATTAGATTTAGTTTAAAAGCTTGATTTTTCTAAACTCAACTAGTTTTGATCCACTCAGTGGATAGTAGAGACAGTGGATCTAGTCATGTTTCTTTACTTTGCTAAAATTTATGTAAACAAAAACAGAATATGGAAGAAGGTTTCGGATTTGAAGAAACCTTGTGTGTATGTTCTTATGGTTTTTGAATAAAAATATCAGTGCAGGAGTTTTTCACTGTGATTCAGAGATTCATGTTGTATGCATTTCGAGTTATTGTGTTTCTATGTATAATTATTAATCTTAATATTTTATTACAGCCTCACTTTTAAAGTAGCTCTCTCAACCTGTTTTTTCCATAATTCATATCTTTAATTATTTGGTTAACATTTTTTATTTATCTTTCTATTATGATGGAATTCACCCTCATTTAGGTTCCCCATTAATTATTTTCTTCTCATGTTTGATCAAGAATCTATGTTGCATAATTCATGGTGTGTTATGTTGCATATGATCACATATTGTCATGTGTTTCTAGTTTCTTTGAAATAAATTCACTATACTACAATTCATGTCAACTTTGAAATGTATACCTGCCCTTCCTCTGCTTCTACAAGTGTCCTATGTAAGCATTGGTATTTTTGTCAAGAAATCTGAATTTTGGTTGTGGTTTCATGCCCAGTTGCCCTTCTTCTTAAATCTACCAACAACTCTCATTGAATCTATTTCCCTTTTTGAGACCTGGTCTCTGTAGAGTGTCCTTGAGCTTCAATGTTCTTTAATACCTTTAGAAATTTTCTCAAGTGAGGGAACCCCATCCGGTTAGAAAGGACCAATTTATAGCCCAAAGAGGTTTTTGGTTACCTTTGGCATTTATCTTCTCAACATGGAGAAATTTATAGATTTCTAACAGGACCCAACACTGAAAATTCCACCTGATGTACTTTTTCAGTCTGATGGAATGCCCACCCAATATACATTTGTGAAGCCATGAAGGTTCACTCCCTCTATTAGTTTTTACCATAGTCCAAATAGGATAGTACCTCTGAGGTACTGTATAACATTCTTAGTTGCCCTCGAAAATAATTTGGTTGGTCAAACCATGGCTTAGCTTAACTAGTTGACTTCATAACACATATCTGGTCATATGTTCACAAGTACATTAGTGAACCCACCAATTATCAGTAAAAAGTAGCATCCACTTCCTCATCTGAAGCGGCATCATATTTCCTCCATTTGGTCGCTAAATGTGTCTCCATGTGGAACCTCTAAAGTATCACGCTGGCATACTTTCCCTGAGCTACAAACAGTTCCTCGTCTCCTTTCCACACTTCAAATTCTAGGAAGTAGTCCATGAGACCATGTCCTTCATTTCAAACTCTATTGTAAGGTCCTACTTGCAAGAGCTGATAATTTTTTCATCACCAATTAAAATCAAGTCATCAACATATAACACAATAATCACCAATTTACCTTCTACCACAATATGATAAAATTTTTCATCCACTTCACTTTTGGTGAAGCCCAAAATGGTGAGATAGATTTCAATCTTGGTGCACCAAGCATGGGGTTCTTGCTTGAGACCGTACACCACTCTCTTGAGTTTTCACACATGAGACTCTCGATTAATAGTATCGAAGTCTTCTCGTTTCTCGATATACACCTCCTGCTCAATAAATCCATTGAGGAATGTTGTTTTCACATCCATATGGTTGATCTTCCACCCCATTTGTGCAAGTGGAGGAAGAATTGATCTTATGGATGAGTACCTTGCTATAGGAGCAAAGGTCTCCTCATATTTAATCCCTTCAACCTAAGAGTACCCCTTTGCCACAAATCTGGCCTTGTACTTTTGTATTCTTCCATTTGCTTCCTTATTTACCTTGGAGATCCATCTCAAACCCACAACTAATTTGTTTGTTGGTCTTGGGATCACTTCCCAAACACTTCTCTTTACAATGGATTTGTATTCCTCCACCATTGCATCAAACCATATATTTTTTTCTACTTCTTCCTCGAAAGGGGATGGCTTAGTATCCACAAGCTCAGTCATCAAAGCCAAGTAGCGAGTGTACCGATCTGATGATTGTCTCTACCTGTGTTTATTTGAAGGAGCACCCAAATTATCCCTCGCATCCTACACAATTACCTCACCTTCCTTGGTTCTTTTTCTGCCTTCTCTGGATGGTTCTGCTTGAGTGGTGGCCTCCACTCTCTACTCCTCAATTTGTGGCTGCTCCAAAACTTCTTGAGGCTCCTCCTTTAGATCTAAAAACATCTCTTCCAGTGGGATCTGAAGCTCCCTCTCAAGAGAGCATCACATCGATTTCTCCACGTCAAATTTTACATTCCTTCGCAATAATGGCATGCTAAGGGATGAAAATTACACCTGGTAGTTGTGGGGAGTTTCTGAGTAAAATAGAAATACCCCCAAATCTGTAGTCGGCTCTAGATTCTTCCTTGCATATTTGGAGTTATGGCAGTAGAAAGAGACTCCAAAAATCCTAAAGTGCAACACATCTGACCTTCTCCCAGAGAAAGCCTCCTTCGGTGTAATCATGCCTAGAATCTGATGACTCGAGTTCTGTAAATAGATTTTTTTACTGCATGATTTGACTCACAAATGAAGATTTAGGCCTTGGTCATGCAACATCACCTTTGCTTCTCCCACAATGCTACAGTTCTTTCTCTTAGCCACCCAATTTTGTTATGGGTTGTGGGGTGTTGTCTACTCTCGTCGAATGCATTCCTTTGCACATAAATTTTTAAACTCATTTGACATGTACTCACCTCCATTATCACTATTTAGATCCTTCACCTTCTTTCTCATTTCTTTCTCAATCAGTGCCTTGAATTCTACGAACTTGGAGAATGTCTCATATTTTTTCTCCATGAAGAAAATCCAACACTTCCATGAGAAGTTATCAATAAAAATGACAAAATATGTGTACTTGGAAGTGGAGGTTTTTTAGAAAGGTCCACATACATCAAAGTGGATCCATTCCAGGTCTGCATGTGCTTTTTTATCCCGATCATGGAAGGTGTATTTTTTGTACTTCCCAAAAGTAAATCATATGCATGCATCTTGTTGCTCAAGTGCTCCTTTGGGGAGGCATGTTGTTATCTGCTACATGATCTTCAAAGCTCCATGATGAAAATGGCCAAGTCTTCTATGTCAAAGTTCACCCACATCTCATCTCTACACCTTCTTTGCCTTTATGTTAAATGTAGCACAATCCTCCACATCTAGTTTGTACAGGTTCTTCACACGAACCCTGATCTACTTCACTTGTCCTATGGTTATTTTTTTGAGGAATTCCTTTCCTTTTTTTAAGATCAAATCATAACAATGGTCTTCCAAAACTACAACATATACAAGAGTTTTCTGTAGCCCCGGAACGAACATGATATCCTTAAGCCTAAGGAGGGAGCCTAACTCACTCTAAAAGGTGACTATACCAATACTAGTCATATTGCACCTTCCATTGTCCCCCATCTCAAAGCGCATCTATAAGTCTTTATCCTCGAGGTCACTGAAAAAATCTGTGTCCCCTGTCATGTGGAATGATGCACCTGAGTCCAAGTACCACACGCTCCCCATTATTATGTTATCCATGTATGCAATGAGGGTAAAATCAAGCTCGAATTTTGAAGCCAAGGCTTCACCTACTACTTATCCTAATGTAATATTACTTGTCTTATTTTTTGTACACTTTGCGGCATAATGCCTGAATTCATGAAAATTGAAGCATTTAATTTTTGACAAATATTTATTCTTTCCCCCTTGATTGGATTCTAGTTTGGATTGGGATTTCTTCCTTTTCCCTTATTTTCCTTTTCATTTAATGAAAACTTTTCTTCATCCTCACGCTTGGATGAATTTCCATCTTTGGTATTCCACCTTATTTCCTCCTATACCAAATCTGACCATAAGCTCTCCCAATTTGGTAGATTCTCCCTCCCATTCACCAAATCTTGATAGTTATGCCAGCTCTTGGGAAGACCCAGAAGTGTTAGGCTTACCAAGTCTTATTCAATAAAATTAACACCGGCCCCACCAAGTTCATCATGACACTATGTCAAATTGTTTAGATACTGCGAAATTGTGTCACTCTTCTACATCTTGATACTTAAAAGTTTATCCTTCAGTGCTAGCTTCTTGTGGTCGCTATGATTTTCAAACAATTTTTTTTTTCTTTCCACATTGCGAATGGAGTTTCCTTTCCATCAGTATTTGAGAAAATTTCATCCCCTACTCCCTCCAATATGATTCTCTTCTCTTTGGCTACATCTTTCTTCCACTAAGCAAGGTTTTGGGCATCAGATGCTTGTGGTTTTACAACATTTAATTTGATGTATTCTAGCAATCCATTGGCATACAATACCTCCTCCATGTGATCCTTCCATGCAACAACATTTCTTTGTGGCATACTATAGGAAGAAGTATATGTTGAGAAGCCTCAGGGATTTGAAGTGAAGTACAGGAAGACTCATGTTTGCAATTTGAAGAAATCACTATATGGTTTCAAGCAAGCTCATGGAGCCTGTTATGCCCATATTAATAATTACCTAGTGAAGGTTGGATTTAGAAGAAGAAGTGTTGATCCAAACCTCTACTTCAAAGTGATCCAAGGTATGCCTTTAATTTTTTTAAATATGTTGATGATATATTCTTGATAGGAAGTGAGCCCTTGTTTCTCAAGTGTAGGAGGGAGTAGGCATCTAAATTTGAAATGAAGGATCTTGCTATGATGCATTACTTTTTGGGACTATAGGTTTGGTAGAGACCTAGAGATATTGTCCTTTCTCACAGAAAGTATGTTGTGAAGCTATTGTAAATATTTGGAATGACTGAATGAAAGTTCCTAGTGTTAGTGTAAGCCTTTGCGTCCTGTCACCAGTGATCAAATGGACTCTTATCATGTTTTAATAGGGTCCCCAAATCAATTTTTTGTCATTTCACTAAGTCTTCAAGCAAAAATTTGGTCACTTACCATTAGTTCTAGGACTATTTCCACTCTTTCCAAAATTTTAAATTCATGGTTCATGTCATCAAATAAGTTGAGTGTATCATCATTCTGAGGTTGTCGTCATCATTTCAATCATTTACATCATGATTCCATTCAATTGAGATTCTCCATTAGGTCAATAGGGTTTCAATGTCACCAAAATAAGATTTCATGCATAAAATCTGGCAATTGGAGGAGTGGAAATAGGCAATTATCTTCAATAAAAATTTTGATTTCAAATATAATTTATGTTTTCATATGTAATAATGTTTCTAAGGTTTCAAAATCGCAAAAAGTTCCTAAATTTTAAAAGGGCTAAAAGAAAAGGTAAATTGGTGAGGTCAGCCATCCTACCTCATTAATTACTAAGACATCAAAAGTAACTCATAAAGGCCTATGGAGGAGCTTAATTAAATTCATTTTTACTCCATATGTTTTTGGATCTCCTTGACATCACTGTGCAAATCAAGAGAAGGCGAAATTTGTGAGAAAGGGAGGGTTTTTTCTGCAGTTTCAGAGAGCTATGACCCTTCTACAACCTTTTTTGTTAGGCACAACCTTTTCACGACCTTTCTAACTGGGCGCAACCCTTTCGCGACCTTTCTGCGACCTTTTCATGACCTTTCTGCATAATTTCCAAGGTTCTCAAATGCAGAGTTTCTTCATGGTTTCAGGGAAAAATTCAGAGTTTTGATAGCTTCCAAATATTGTTCAAAGTTCCATAAAGCTTCTACAGTTAGTAAGTGATCATCTACACCATTTTTTCATGCAATTTCATCAAGGATAATGTGCTTTATTTTTAGGGTTTTCTCCAGCAAATTTTTTAGCAGTTTTCATTCTCCATTGTTCAAAGTGAAGGAACCCTAGATTTAATTCACTTACACTATAACCTATACTTCATTAAATCCATAGCCTAATCACTTCGTATCACTCACTACCATATTTACCACTAGTTTCATCAAACCCTAGCCTTTTTCTAAGTTTTCATTGCATAATTCACAAACTCCTAACTTCCCCATATTCATCTCACTAAATAGACTTATTGTTTTAACAATCATACTTCACCCTCTTTCCTCAAACCTTTAAGGAAACTCCCACATCATCATTACACTCAGCATTACTTTCAAATCATTGTGACCTATTACCCAAACCCGAAAACTTGGTTAGAGTCTATCCTTCAACAAATTCCATGGAGAGTGAAACAAGAGTAAACAAAAAGTGAAAACGGGAGGACACCATTGAATATTTGAGCCAATCAGTCTGAGTGAAATAAATACTTCTCCATTTGTTAAAAAGTGTTTTGTAAATGCTAGTTGTATGAATTTTTGTTATATGATCACAAAGGTTAGATCTTATGTTCCTTTGACCAGCCTCTTTGCCCATAATTTTCACATAGAAAGAGTTGTCATAGCAGGTGTAGAGTTCAATGTTTCAGTAGACATCATTTATTCAGCCACGGGTATTCCAAATCAGGGTGAAAATTGGTTCAAGGGCATGGAATTAAAAATTGTTGATTATAGAATGTTCCTAAAACCTAACCTTAGATATGTTCCTGAGCATGTTTTTCCTTTCATATTTCTTAGTGACAAGTATGACCCTTTGATGAATATCATTATGAAATATTTTACTTGTGAAGGGAGGTTTTCCAGATTATACATGTATCATTTTATGTTGCTTATGCACTTCACCTCTACAAAAGAACTTAATTTGTCCAACTTTCTATTTAGAAGTGTGGTTAAGATGAATGAAAAGGCTAAGACCAGGGGACAACCTCATATCACCAATCTATTTCATCATAGCCTAATAACGATTTTGGTTATGCATCAGCTTTTAGCCAAGAAAATCACTTGGCAGACCTTCATGGATAAACAAAACACTGCTCCTGGTATTAGTCCCACAATTTCTCTTAGCAAAACAACACCATCAAGGTCAACGTCTACACATCCAATGGAGATTGGCTCATCAAGGAAACAAACTGAGATTTAAAAGAGGCATAGGCCTGAGGTTACTCTCACCTATAAGAGAGGCAAGAGGCTTTTTTTTTCTCCTCAGAAAGAGGAATGGGCCAAGCCTATTCCACTGCAGGGATCACCATCAACATTGCATGAGACATTCATGCATGATGAGGAGGAACATGATTTTGATTTGGTTGACCTAGAGGACCATGATGACCATGAAAACTTGTATATAACATTCAATATAATGAGGCTCAGATAAAAGAGCTCCAAGATAACCTAGCAAGGGCTCAATTTGTCATCTCATTTCTTGAGGAGGAAAACAGTTAATTGAAGACAAATCAATTGATTTTGGAGAAGAGGTTGTTTGAGGAAAATAAAAATGAAAGGGAAAAAATAGTGGATAAACCAGATGAACATGAACACCAAGTGAAGAGGAAGAGGCCAAGAACTATGGGTCTCAAGAAAGCACTGCAGAAAAACAAAGAACAAAACCCTACAAATGAGCAACTAACTTTTTAGGAGAGGATGGCTAAAGAAATCAATAAATACAAGGATTTTTTGCTTGACAAGGTCAACATTCACATAAAAAATATCTTGGATATTGCAAACAGGGATAGTAATATTCACAAAAACATGGTTTCAATATATCAAACCAGAAATCAGATCGTACAAGTAAAAATTAAGGAATTGAAAAGAAAACTTCAAGAGGTCCAAGACAAGCAAAGGGAGACAAGAAAAAGAGGTCAAAGAGTCAAATTTATGGCTAAAACATCCTTGGATGTTTATCCTATCATCCAGAGAAGTTAAGGAACAAATTCTGAAAATTTTGGAGCGTTTGAATTTTTTTGAAATTTTGCAAAAAATGACACACAGAAAGGTCACGCCGAGGTGTGAATCTTTTTCCTTGGGCATACAAATGAGCTCTTCTCTAGATGTTTAGATAGATAATGATGTGTACATGCTAAATTTGAAGTGGATTTTCCATGACAGCTTCTAATTTTGACAAAAAAAACTCAGAAAACCTCACCTTTTTCATGCTTCTACCACTAAATTTGGATTGGCGCGATGCTTCTGAGTGAGGTTGGAAAAATTAGGTTTTGGAGGCCTTCCTGTGGGTATTTTTTGGATTTTGATGGCTCATTAGAAAGTAGACACGTGGGGCTACTTGACCCAGATTTCAAAATGCAATTTGGATTCATAAAAGTAAACCAAAAGTAGCTCTTAATTGGCGAGGCCCTTTCGCAACCTTTCTGCTAAATTCATGATTTGATGCATTCTGGTGTGACCTTTGTTAGCTCCCTGTAATCAGCAAGATTGGAAAAAGTCCAACTGCTGGGAGAACATAGTTTCAACCACTTTGGGATTCTAGGATCTAGCCCTCCTAAATCCAGAGAGGGATCTATCCAATAAGTGCAAAGATGGATTTGTCTTTGAAGGTTTTAGGTGATGATTTTAGGCTAGTTATGAAGGCCAAGGGTTTTGTTTTTTTTTTGGATGGTTGAGAATGATTATTATTTGAGTGGAAAGTTCTAAATGCAAAGAGTTTCAAGGGTGAGAATTTGCAAGCAAATAGAACAAGCTTTGGCCAAAAAGATAGATAATTGCATGTTTTAGTCCATTGGGCTATGGAGTCATAATAGGGTTTAATTGAAACAACAAAAGGAAAAAGTGGTCCATGGGGCAAGTCATATATGTCTAAGGATCTCTCTAAAGTTTGATTTATGGAATGAAATGATACAGCAAGAAGGGGAATTAAACATATGAAGAACAAAGAGCAGCTCAGGATCTGGTAAGTACTTTGAAACTAGCCAACCTTTGTCAAACACTTAAGAAATACAAAGAAGCAATCTAGGATCTAGTAAGTACTTCGAAACTAGCCAGCTTTTGATATACTTTTAGTAGAAAACAAATAAAAACATGGGGGAACTTGAAGGCAACTGTTGGAGAAGAAACTAGCGGGTCGGGCTCACCACAAATCCTCTCTTAGCTCTGCTTTACTTGGTAACTTTCAAGACAAACACAAAGATAACACAAAATGGCCTAAGATCTGGTAAGTACTTTGAAACTAGCCATCTTTTAACACATTCCAAGGGAAACTTTCAGACAGTCTTTTGGGATAAAACTAGGACCAGGGCTCACCACATCTTCCTTAGTTCATCTCTACTTAACATGAAATGAAAATAAAATTCAGGAATAATATTTAGCTAAACAAGAGGATAAGGGAACGCCAGCATTCCTACTGCTTGAACTGAATTAAATCATTCCTAAATAACACAAGGTGGAGGAAAACATATAGATAAATATTTGTATTCATAGAAGGGTAATGATATACAGTAAATCCTAACTCTATGCATGCTATTCTTTATAAGAGAAAATGGACAAAGTGAAAACAGAAGTAAAATAACGACTTACAATAAGAAAAACATCACCGTTGACATAGACCAGGATCCCATAAATCAACTTGTATTGATGCTTCAAACCAGTTACAGCTTTAAGTCCAATGCTTTAGTTTTGCAATCATTTACTCTTCCCATACTAACTTATCTATCACAAGCAGAGCTTCAAGAGCCAGTGAACACTATTTACAAGTAGAAGTCTCAAGCTCAAGTATATTTCAAAGTTCAGCAACCAACATTTTGTCATCTTCTACAGCAGTACTTATAGAAGGATGAGGAGGTGGGATCTGATAAAAGATCTCCAAAGATAATTAATACAGACTAATGACTTATCAGCCTTTGAGGGGCTCAATGAAGAAGTTTACATATGTGTCCTCTGTATTAATTGTTTTACATTTAAGATTAAGCTCGGTGGGAGATTTTTTTTACTTTTAAGGCTCTTTTTTATGTTAAAGTAACTCTGCTGATATTTTGTGCATTAATTTCTTTGGCAGAATTAACTCTCTGGCCATGCTGAGGAAAATATTTTCTTTTGATCAATAACTTCGGCCTCTGTTTGAATGCTTGTGGCTGTAGGTGGCACTGTGGTAGCTGAGAGGAATCAATTCGCCTCTATTGAGGTGGTGGAGGCCTTTCTGTCTGTTAAACACTTATGATTTTCTTTTAATTTTTTTTTAATTTGGAGGATTAGGCTTTTGATAATCAATCTTAGCCGTAATCCCCAAACTGTCTTCAATCTTCTGTTTCTGCTATGACAGGTCTTCAACACTGATACTCTTTTGTTTTATCTAACTCTGTCTCTTGTTGATGTGCAAGCCGCACAGGGCTCATATGGCATCAATGCCCATGAAGCATTGATGAGACGTGAAATATAGCCCTCGTAGTTCTTTCCCTTTGATAAAGAAAGGCCAGAGGATTGTCACCCTCGGATTTATTTTTCTTTATATTATAATGGGAAAAGCCTTCGAAACCTGCAAAACACAAACAATATTTAAGAAATCCTTCGTTTTTGGGTTTTACTACTGGAGAGGGTGAGGGGAGGAGCGTAGCCATTGGATGAAACAAATCAACGGCCATGATTGAATTTGGGGGTTAAATGGGAACAATACAAAGGTGGAAGACGGGTTAATGAGGGTCGTTTATCTGCAAAGATCAACGGTCGGGATTTGGTTCAAAACATTTAGAACATGAGGCGCATAAATATAACCAAAGTCAGTAGGAGCACCCTGGACCGTCTGATCTAGACACGTGGATGGTACAGATGCAATCGAAGGCAGAGGCATCGGCGGGGCAGAGGACTGGGAGTGGGACGGAGCGATTGAGTATGGAACGTCGATCTGCAGATCAGATCGATGGCGAAGAGTTCATCGGGGGTTGACCAATCGGGGTGGCATAAAATTTTAATGCGCAAATGGAAACTCCCAATGCGATTTTGCGCAAGCCATTGGATTGGCCAGAGATCAACGGCGGAGGTGGGTTCAGCCAATAGACGAGCAGGCCCCCTTATATCAAATGAAAACCCAAAATTTTTATGAAAAGAAAAGGTTGAATATACATCGGGTGGGTTCATATATAATGAAATGAATGGCACCCGATTGCGGGGCCGCTGGTCTCTATGAAATGTAATATGCCCGGGGCATATGCGTATGAGGGCCAATCGGGATCGGGCCTTCGTCTTTTTTATCTACCCATTGTAAAAGCCTCTGATGCGATTAAGCGCTTCGAGACTTCAACACTTGGTCCCGGGGTGTAGGTTATATGGATAAAGCGGAGGAGGGTGGAGTTTATGCAAAGGGGTTTAATCGCATCGTAGAAACGATGCAGGTCTATTTCAATCTACCCATTTTTCATTAAAAATCATTGTATGGGCGCGTTAGACCAAAACTTTGGATAAAAGGGTTTTATGTATTTACAAAGGAAAAAATGAATTGGGAATGAATCATTTCAATGGTTTAGCACCTGATTGCAGGCCCATGGGTTATATAAAACAATAATGGGATCGGGGGCTGTGTACATGGGCTTAATCGCATCAGAGGTTTTAACCATGAGAAATAAACTTTGCGCGTTGTGTTTTTTTAATGCGATAAGCGCCTGGATGGCTAGCGCTTGGTTCCAGTGTTGGGGCACATGGAGGGGAAGTGGTTTAAGGCTTAGCCTGAGGGGCTTAAGTCTGTAATACAAAAATATATTTTTTATGAAAATTTTCAAGTTTTTCAATGGATTTGGGGGTTTCGGTATAGTTTAAAAATGAGTTTTAAACTATGTAATAATGATTTTCATGAATGGAAGAAGGGGAATCATGAAAATAGAGGAGTTTTATGGAGAAAAAGTGAAGAAAAATGAAGGTTAGTTTATGAGTGGAGGAAGGGAGAAATGGTGATTTTGCAGCAGTCTTTTTCATGAAATCAGCAGAATTTCTGAGTATAGAATGGGAACAGCAGTGAAGATTTAGACAAGGGCATGAGGCCCTCAAGAGTCTTGAAGATATAACAACTTTTTATCAATAAAACTTGTTTCTTGAAGACTCCAAAAACGTTTTAGCCAGCATTTGATATAACAAATTTTATAGCTGGCTAACAATGGCTCCACTTGGGGATGGTGCCTTCTTGAAGGCATCTAGAACTTCAGACTTGCATTCTCTGGGAGGCTGATCAGTGCCTCATCCATTGGGCTGCCTTTCTTTCCTTGGATAATCTTCTTTTTTCTCTGAAAACATATTAGCAACCATAAAAACAATGGATCTTTTATCTACAATATTTCTACCTACCCAATCCTACTGATCTAACATTTTTTCTTCATCAGAGTGCACTTGGATTGGAAAACTCTTTTACAAAATTTTATTCTTTTGAAAGTAGGAAATCTAATCTAATTCTACTCCTTATTTCTCCATGAACTCAGATTAAGTAGTTGAGTTCATATGTTTCTCTATCTAATCTACTAATATTTTAGGATTAAACATTCTAACAGATTTTTATTCTCTAAATTCTACAACATAAATTTAAAAGCATACAAGTCAGGTTTGAACAATCTAACTTGATGCTGATCTATGGAATAAAAAACAAACTACACATAGACATTATTTTGTAGAAAATTAAATAAAAAATAGAAGGCTTAAGATCTGAAAATTCAAGCACTTCCTTCATCTCTTTACAGCTCTATTTTTTTACTTTTGTTTTGAGTTGTTCTTCTCTGTTTTCTGGTTCAGATTTTGAGCTGATTAGAACCAGATTTACATCTTCTTTGACTCAAAAAATAAAACATATTGGAGTTAATTCTTGCTTGGAAACTTAGGTTCAGATATTGAGCGTGTTTGAACCTTTAATTTCTATCCTAATCTACCTACTGATAATCCAAGATTAAACAGTTTGGAAAATCGAATTCACTATCCTATCAGCAGTAATTTTAAAACTAATTAGTCAAGATTAGGCTGTTTGACTAACTAGAAGTGTGTTTTCCAGGAGTGGCATTTAATCTTGCACGCTTTTAAACTTGTTTCTCTTTTTGGTATGGGGCTGTACCTTTATAGTTTTCACAATCTGCCCTCTTTTCTTTATTTCACTGTTTTTGTATTTTTTATTTTTCTAACTTTGAATGAAATGATGGGTGAAATATGTATAATGGAAAAAAGATAAAAAGGCTTTCAGAACATGACATGGATCAAGAGAAGTAATGTTTGAGCATCCCTCCATTGAAAGGACCCCCAAACAATTCTGCTCCATTCAACTCTTGCAAGAAATAAGCATTGTTACCCGCAGTTGAATGAATAGAGTAAGGGCCAAGCCATAAGTTGTCAAATTTCCCATGTTTGTCCTTGTCTTCCCTCCTTGAGTCCCACTTTAAAACTTTGTCCCCAATTTTGAAATTGCTGGCCTTTGTTCTTCTGTCAAAAAGCTTTTTGATGTTGTTCTGCTTTTGTAATGATTTGTTGTAAACCTCCTCTCTGGTTTGCTGAAGATGAATTGTTTGGTTGATGCTTCTGATCATGTCATTATCTTCAGTTTGCAACTCTTGAATCAAATTCATAATTGGCACACCAAGGCTGGTTGGAAAAATTACATTAGTGCCATACACAATTTGGTAGGGTGACATGCCAATAGATTTCTTTAACGTCAATCTGTCAGCCCAAAGTGCATGCATAAGCTTTGTGTGCCGAGACTTCTTGTTGTCCTCCAACAGTTTCTTGATTATGTTCACTAAAATATTATTTGAGGATTCTGCAAGTCCATTACCTTGAGGGTAATAGGCCGTGGAATGCCCCAATTTTATCTGATACTTGTGACAGAACTCAACCATCTTCTTCGATCCAAATGTTGCTGCATTATCAGTGATGATCTTGGTAGGGTAGCCAAATCTAGAGAGAATATTATTCTCTATGAATTTTATAATAACAGAATCATTGGCTTGCCTATGAGGGATGGCTTCTATCCATTTAGTGAAGTAGTCTGTGGCAGTGAGAATCCATCTATGCTGAGCTGAAGATGATGGATGGATTTAACCTATGAAGTCAAGTCCCCACTGTTGAAAAGGGGCTTCAACAGTGACTGGATGCAGAGGCAGAGGTAGCAACTTCCTTTTGCCTTAAAAAAGTTGACATTTATGACAGGAAATTATCATCTTGTATACATCATGAAAAAGAGTAGGTCAATAATAACCAGCCCTCAAGATTTTGTTGGTTGTTTTCTTCCAGTATAAGTGGCCTCCACACTCTACTTCATGGAACTCATACTTAACCTTCTCTGCATCAAACTCAGGAAAACATTTAAGCAATATACCACTTGCATTTTTCCAATAAAGACATTTATCTATAATGCAATAGTTTATAGCTTTCAACTTTAGGAACCTTGCCTTTGTTTTTGTCAAACCAGGAAGTGTATTCAAATTAAGAAAAACATAAAGAATATCAGCATACCAAGAGGAATTCATAAAATTGTCTTCAACAATGGGAGTTGAGATTTCCTCTTGATCATCTAAAGCATTAATCATATTAACATCAAGAACTTCAAAATTGGATTCAGCCATCAACCTAGCTATACCTTGGCCTTTGATCAGCTTAGTGGGTTTTATCTCTAAATCATATTCAAGAATAACAGCAATCCACTTACCTCTCTTACCATCTGGGTCCTGTGTTAGAATGTCTTTCACAACTGAATTTGGGACAAAGGCAATGATGTGTGAGTGCAAGATGTATACTCTGAAGTCTTTTAAAGCCTTAACCAAAGCAAAGGCTTGCTTTTTCGTAATGTTATACTTTAAAGGGGCATCTCTCAAAGCCTTGCTAAAGAATGCAATAGGTTGGTCTTGTTTTTGTGGATTTTTCTGTAAAAGGACAGCAACTATGGTATGTTCTGATGCAAATGAAAAAATATAAAAATCTTTTGAAAAATCAGGACTTATTAGAACCGGTTTTCTGGTTAAAGCTTGTTTCACCAATTCAAAGGACTTCTTTTCTTCCAAGGTCCATTTTACCCCTTGCTCGTTCTTTAACATGTTTGTTATATTCCTAAGGAGCTCAGCCAAGTTTGGGATGAACCTTCTCAAAAAGTTAATCTTTCCAATGAAAGATTGCAACTCTTTGATGTTTCGAGGATGAGAGATTTGCAATATGGCCTCAATCCTCTTTGGGTCTATCTTAATACCCTCTTCTGAAATAACGTGCCCAAGAAGTTTACCTTCTTGGAGACCGAATAGTGTCTTCTTAGGGTTTAAATATATTCCAAACCTTCTGCATTTCCCAAAAAAATTTCTTAAATGTTCTAAGTGCTCTTCATCAGTTTTTGAAAACACAGTGACATCATCAAGGTATTTAATGATGAAGTAGCCTAGATCTTTCGAGAATGCTATGTCCATGGCTCTCTGAAAATTTGCTCCAGCATTCATTAGACCAAAGGGCATTTTCACATACATGAAAGTGCCCCATGGTGTAGTAAAAGTTGTCTTTAGTTGATCATCGGGGTGGACTAAGACCTGATTGTACCCTAAATAGCCATCAAGCAAAGAAATTCTTCTAGACCCTACCACCCTTTGTAAAATATGATCCATATTAGGCAAAGGGTAGTTGTCTTTCAATGAAGCTTTGTTTAAGTCTCTAAAGTCTATACAAAGCCTGATCTCTCCAGTTTTCTTCCTAACTAACACCAGATTAGACACCCACTCAGAATATCTAATAGGGACAATAATACCAGCTTCATACATATTTTTAATCTCCTTCTCAACCAAAGGGAGCTGTACAGGGTTTATTCTACGCAGCTTCTGTTTGAATGGTTTTTGGTTTTCCTTGAGGGGAATTTTGTGCTGTATTATTTCAGTGTCATAGGATTTAAGATCTTCATAACTCCACGCAAAAACATCATAAAACTCTTTGAACATCTCTATGTATTTAAGTTTAATGTGAGCTGGTAAGGTCTTAGACAGTTTAATCATCATTGGTTTAAGTTTACTGCCTATATTGCACTCTTCCACTTCAGTCTCTACAGGCTCTAGTTTTGGCTGCTTGGACACATCATTGAAATCGAACAACTCTTCTAAAGGGGCCAGACCCTTTGGAAAAATTTCATCTTTGGATTGCAGGGTTTCTAACTCTTCTGTCTCTAATTATGCAGTCAGTTCTATTTTGTTTTCAAGTTTTCCAGACAGTAGATTAATATTAACAAGTTCAGCAGACGGTTCTTCTTCACCAAGAAAATTTTCTTCACTGCAGTCTGTATCATAATCTGAGTCCGAACTGTGTAGTTCGAATTCATTTCTGAATTGCATGAAGTCTTCTATTTGTTTGTCCCCGTTGAACACCTACCAATATTTATCATTATCAGGAACGGCTGGTCTGAATTTTATCTGAGTTGTGCAGTCGTTGGTTTCATATGGCGTTAAGCATGTTCTATCTTCAAAGGCTAATTTGTGGGCCGCAATATTTCTTTTCCTTGGGACAAAAATTATCTAGTACTCCTCAAAATTTTTTAAAAGGTCCCCGACATCATTTCGATAGGCCCTAAGTCTTGGGTGATTTGTGTTGTATTCCCCGTTGACTTGCCTAATGATTAATTCATAATCCCTATATGCTTTGATTCTTTTGGCTCCTAACCTTTTCAACAAACGCAAGCCTAAAAGCAGGGATTCATATTCCGCTATGTTATTGGAACACTGAAAGTTTAATTTACAGGAAATGCTCTCTGTGTGATTGTTTTCATTGTTGCAAATCTAGACACATGCACCAGCGTTATTTTTAGTGCACGACCCATCAAAATACATACTCCACAGAGGACTGTTTTCGGTTTCATTTGTTTGGTGTTTGTCCTCTTCGACTAACGTGCTCTCTGATTGTTGTGGAACATCAACACTTAGTTGAATTTGCTTGAATTCGTCAAATTTTTCAATGCGTTGAGGGTTGTATTCTTGACTGTCAAGATTTAAAAGCAAAGGATGCATGACTTGTAGCTCAAGACCTGTTTTTGGTTTGCTAAAGTTTTCAAACACAACAAACTATTTTGACACTTCTACGTTGTGTTCTTCTTCCTCTATATCGGCCATTAATTTTGTTAAAGTGACTTGTTCACTAAGTGTTTCATCATTAAACAGAATAAAAGAATCAAGGCCTATATTTACATAATAGAGAGGAGAGTTTTGTGGTTTTTCTTGGCTTGTAACTGTGTATTGCATGTGGGACTCCCTGTAAAGTCTTCTAGTCTGATTGAAAATAGGGATAGTCGCATAGGTCATGTCCATCTGCATAGTGCCTTGTAACTTAGCCCCCCAAGACCTAGATAATAACATTCCATACTTTGGGGGTACATCAGCCACAAAAATATCCATGACTAAGTATTTGGCTGGAATCTGGGCTAAGTTAACGTAGATGTATTTGATTAATCCTAAACATTTTACTCTGCTTGAGTCAAAGGAGTAAAGGTATTTGTAAGGTCTGGTAATTTCTAGACCGAGGCTCTCCATTACAGATTTTGGAATTAAATTATGAGAAGCCCCAGAATCATGCATAGCGTTATGCAAAATCTCGTCATAAACATTTAAATTTACATAAAAGGGAGGAATAGGTCCCTCTTGATACTTAACTTCAATCTTTGGACCAAAAATAAGCTCTGGCTGGTCATCATTAAGATTGACTATGTCATTATTCTCTTCAATGTTTAAAGCCTTCAAAATTTGGGTCCTATATACATTCTGGGCAGCTAACTCAGTCAAGGGAACAAAGATTTTAATTTTGGAAATTTCCTGCTCTAGCTTGAAAGGGGTTTGATTCTTCGAAGAACTTG
Source organism: Pinus albicaulis (assembly GCA_034641835.2). Classification (NCBI taxonomy): domain Eukaryota; kingdom Viridiplantae; phylum Streptophyta; class Pinopsida; order Pinales; family Pinaceae; genus Pinus; species Pinus albicaulis. The sequence continues at coordinate 923,880,661 of CM076584.1, read as the reverse complement.
TCTCAACCTTACTAGCTGCCACTATATCAGCAACATCAGCTTGCCAATTTGTTCTATTTACATTTGAAAAAACGGTTTTAACAAGAGTACTAGCTGAAGTGTTAGTACTGCTAAGGTCTGCACTCTGGTTTGTAATGTTTTGAGTGCCTTTCTCTCTACCTTTGTCAGAATTTCCAGCTACTGTTTTGTCCTTCTTTGTCAGAATTGACAGCTTTAGGCTTGTTTACAGGGTTGTTTTGTGAATATTTTTCAGAGGTTTTGGTGTTGGGAGTTTGTTGATTGGTTTTACTTCTAAGTTCATATTCTCTTTGAGACTCTATGATGACATTTTCCATGTCTTGATAATAATTTTCATCATCATCTATGTTGTCATCATAAGGTGTGTAAAGACCTTGTTTTCTATCATAATGGACTTCAAAGTCGTCATTATCTACTCCCAGCATGTTGATATCATCTTCCTCTGTTATCTCATCTATTTCCTCAAGCTCACTTACATATTTTTGATGAAAGGGAGGAGTGATCTGTTGATCATCTTCCCTAGGTCTGTTTGGAGGTTGGTTCCTTCTAAAATTCTGATTCTAGTTCTGGTTTCTGTTTTGAGGAGCAGTTTGGTTTTGAGCTGGAAGTAGAAGTGGAAGGTGTGGATTCCTCCTTGAAAGATACTCTCTTCTCATTCTTCATTCTTTCTCTTTTCTCCATTAAGTTAACTTCCACAACAAGAGCCCCCTTTTGCATATCTTCAAGAGTTGCAGTGTCTCTTTCTCTCAGTTGATAGGCCATCTCAGGGTCTAACCCTTTAGGAAATTTGTTTAATGTTGCGCCTTATGGAGGTTTTAGATCTGGGGGAAGTGCATTATATATACTGTTAAATCTAGTACAATAAGCTTGTACACTTTCCCCTGTGTTTCTGTGGAGGTTCTTGTAATCAGAAAGTATTTGAAGAGGATTCTTCTTCACTTCCCATTTGTTTAAGAATGTCTGATGGAAGGTTTGGAGATCATTTATACTGTGGGGGGTTAAGCCTTTAAACCATTTTCTTAATTCTCCCCCCAGACTTTGAGCAAATAGTCTAAGTTTGACATAATCATCTTCAATTTCATTTCTGTCAAAGTAGTCATTCATTTTATCCACATGTTGTGATGCAGTCATAGCATTGCTAGCATCATATAATGGAATTTTTGACTGATAGTCCTGTGGAAGATTGACTAATGGTACAGGAAGGACCAAGGGAGCATACCATGTTGCCATGATATGTGGTGGAAGTGGATTTACAAGAGGTGGGTTAACAAAATGGAAAGTGGGCTGAAATGGAGTAGTTTGGACAGTGGATGATTGGTGAGCAGATGTGGATGGAACAACAATAGATTGCTGAGCTAATCTTGGATGAGAGACACCTAAATTGTGAAGGAAATTTAAATCAGGTGGTGTTTTTTATCTACTACCAGGATGTTCACTTGTTTCCGGGGATGAAAGTGAGGACTCAGAGTCTAGCTAAATTATATCATCAAATTACCTAGTTCTAAATGGATTTACTAAGTCATCTTGTGATTGTTGTAGAGCTGAAATATTTTCAGGAATTGAATTAGATCTCAAGGGTGATCTAAAAAAAATTGAAAATTTTATCTTAGGAGACTTCCTAAGGATACTTTCTGGGTTATCAACTACCTCCGGTGGGTTTGGGTCAAGATGGGCTCTAGTATGAATCTTTCTAGGAGCCACTATGCTGTGTTATTAGACCCTACTAAACAGGAAAACTTCAACCAGATATGATAGTCTTTAAGAGGTTAACTAATCTGTTTTACACAAATTTCAATCCTACAGTCCTCTAACTGAGTTTTAGACGATGTTATAATGACAAAGGTTCTTCCTAGTGGAGTCTTAAGGTCTGTTTGAATTGTGGAGTCGCCAAGTGGAAGTTTTTAGCTCCTAAGGAGGTAAAAGGTTTTATGGTCCACCACCATGTTTATTGAATACCAATCTGAAATATTTTTGGGTTTTCTAAGTTATTTTTCAGTCCTATTGGTTGCTAAGAGTGTCCTAAATATGTTTCACAACTTAGCTACGGTTATGAGACAAAGACAGTCTACTCTTATGGTTAAGCCAGTTGATTTTTCAAGGTTAGATAAACTCTTATGAGAATCCTAGGGTTTGCCTAGTTTTTCACTGATTCAAACAAGTTTTACCATGATTACCACGTGTTTGGTAGTGCTTGAAAAGGTTGCTTTTTACTCACAAGGTGTTATGAAGTGTTTTAAGGGAACCTAAGATGAAAATTAGACTCAAGTCCCCAGCGGAGTCGTCAGATATGTTAATTGTTGGTGGCTTAGCTGGCCAATATGCCAAATGTTTAGTGAGTAAAGGGGTTTTATGAGATATCTAAAGTATTCAACAAGACAATAACTCAAATCCCCAGCGGAGTCACCAAATATGTTAGCTCCCTGTAATCAGCAAGATTGGAAAAATTCTGACTACAGGGAGAACATAGTTTCAACTGCTTTGGGATTCTAGGATCTAGCCCTCCTGAATCCGGAGAGGGATCTCTCCAATAAGTGCAAAGATGGATTTGTCTTTGAAGGTTTTAGGTGATGATTTTAGGCTAGTTATGAAGGCCAAGGGTTTTGTTTTGTTTTTGGATGGTTGAGCATGATTATTATTTGAGTGGAAAGTTCTAAATGCAAAGAGTTTCAAAGGTGAGAAGTTGCAAGCAAATAGAACAAGCTTTGGCAAAAAAGATAGATAATTGCAGGTTTTAGTCCATTGGGCTATGGAGTCATAATAGGGTTTAATTGAAACAACAATAGGCAAAAGTGGTCCATGGGGAAATTCATCTATTTCTAAGGATCTCTCTAAAGTTTGATTTATGGGATGAAATGATACAACAAGAAGGGGAATTAAACAGATGAAGAACAAAGAGCAGCCCAAGATCTGGTAAGTACTTTGAAACTAGCCAGCCTTTGATATACTTTTAATAGCAAACATATAAAAATAGGGGGGAACTTGAAGGCAACTGTTGGAGAAGAAACTAGCGGGTCGGGCTCACCACAAATCCTCTCCTAGCTCTGCTTTACTTGGTAACTTTCAAGACAAACACAAAGATAACACAAAATGGCCTAAGATCTAGTAAGTACTTTGAAACTAGCCAGCTTTTAACACATTCCAAGGGAAACTTTCAGACAGTCTTTTGGGATAAAACTAGGACCAGGGCTCACCATATCTTCCTTAATTAATCTCTACTTAACATGAAATGAAAATAACATTCAGGAATAATATTTAGCTAAACAAGAGGATGAGGGAACGCCAACATTCCTACTGCTTGAACTGAATTAAATAATTCCTAAATAACACAAGGTGGAGGAAAACATATAGATAAAGATTTTCAGTCAGAGAAGGGTATTGATATATAGTAAATCCTAACTCTATGCATGTTGTTCTTTATAAGAGAAAATGGACAAAGTGAAAAAAGAATTAAAATAACGATTTACAATAATAAAAACATCACCGTTGACATAGACCAGGATCCCATAAATCAACTTGTATTGATGCTTCAAACCAGTTACAGCTTTAAGTCCAATGCTTTAGTTTTGCAATCATCTACTCTTCCCAGACTAACTTATCTATCACAAGCAGAGCTTCAAGAGCCAGTGAACACTATTTACAAGTAGAAGTCTCAAGCTCAAGTATATTTCAAATTTCAGCAACCAACATTTTGTCATCTTCTACAGCAGTACTTATAGAAGGATGAGGAGGTGGGATCTGATTAAAGATCTCCCAAGATAATTAATACAGACTAGTGACTTCTCGGCCTTTGAGGGGTTCAATGAAGAAGTTTACATATGTGTCCTCTATATTAATTGTTTTACATTTAAGATTAAGCTCGGTGGGAGCTTTTGTTAACTTTTAAGGCTCTATGTTATGTTAAAGTAACTCTGCTGATATTTTGTGCGTTAAGTTCTTTGGCAGAATTAACTCTCTGGCCACGCTGAGGCAAATATTTTCTTTTGATCAATAACTTCGGCCTCTGTTCGAATGCTTGTGGCTACAGGTGGCACTATGGTAGCTGAGAGGAATCAATTTGCCTCTATTGAGGCGATGGATGCCTTTCTGTCTCTTAAATGCTTATGATTTTCTTTTAATTGTGTTTTAATTTGGAGGATTAGGCTTTTGAAAATCAATCTTAGCCATAATCCCCAAATTGTCTTCAATATTCTGTTTCTGCTATGGCAGGTCTTCAACACTGATACTCTTTTGTTTTATCTAACTCTATGTCTTGTTGATGTGTAGGCCGCACAGGGCTCATATGGCATCAATGCCCATGAAGCATCGATGAGATGTGAAATAGAGCCCTCGTAGTTATTTCTCTTTGATAACGAAAGGCCAGAGGATCGTCACCCTCGGCTTTCTTTTTCTTTATATTATAATGGGAAAAGCCTTCGAAACCTGAAAAACACAAACAATATTTAAGAAACCCTGCGTTTTTGGGTTTTACTATTGCAGAGGGTGAGGGGAGGAGCGTATCCGATGGATGAAACAAATCGACAGCCAGGATTGAATCTGTGGGTTCAATGGGAACAATACAAAGGCGGAAGACGAGTTAATGAGGGTCGTTTATCTACAGAGATCAACGGTCGGGATTTGGCTCAAAACATTTACAACGCGGGGCGCATAAATATAACCAAATTCGGTAGGAGCACTCTGGACCATCCGATCTGGACACGTGGATGGTCCAGATGCAATCGGAGGCAGAGGCATTGGCGAGGCAGAGGACTGGGAGTGGGATGGAGCGATTGAGTATGGACCGTCGATCTGCAGATCAGATCGACGGCGGAGAGTTCATCGCGGGTTGACCAATCGGGGTGGCATAAAATGTTAATGCACAAATGGAAACTCCCGATGTGATTTTGCGCAGGCCATTGGATTGGCTAGAGATCAACGACGGAGGTGGGTTCAGCCAATAAACGAGCAGGCCCCCTTATATCATATGAAAACCCAAAATTTTTATGAGAAGCAAAGGTTGAATATACATCGGGCGGGTTCATATATAATGAAATGAATGGCACCCGATTGCGGGGCCGCTGGTCTCTATGAAATGTAATATGCCCGCGGCGTATGCATATGAGGGCCAATCGGGATCGGGCCTTCGTCTTTTTGATCTACCCATTGTAAAATCCTCCGATGCGATTAAGCGCTTCGGGACTTCAACACTTGGTCTCGAGGCGTAGGCTATATGGATAAAGCGGAGGAGGGTGGAGTTTATGAAAAGGGGTTTAATCGCATCAGAGAAACGATGCGGGTCTATTTCAATCTACCCATTTTTCATTAAAAATCATTGCATGGGCGCATTAGACCAAAACTTTGGATAAAAGGGTTTTTTGTATTTACAAAGGAAAAAATGAAGCAGGAATGAATCATTTCAATGGTTTAGCGCCCAATTGCGGGCCCATGGGTTATATAAAACAATAATGGGATCGGGGGCTGTGTACATGGGCTTAATCGCATTGGAGGTTTTAACCATGAGAAATAAACTTTGCGCGTTGTGTTTTTCTGATGCGATAAGTGTCTAGATGGCTAGCGCTTGGTTCTAGTGCTAGGGCACATGGAGGGGAAGTGGTTTAAGGCTTAGCATAAGGGGCTTAAGTCTGTAATACAAAAATATAATTTTTATGAAAATTTTCAAGTTTTTCAATGGATTTGGGGGTTTCGGTATAGTTTAAAAATGAGTTTTAAACTATTTAATAATGATTTTCATGAATGAAAGAAGGGGAATCATGAGAATAGAGGAGTTTTATGGAGAAAAAGGGAAGCAAAATGAAGGTTATTTTATGAGTGGAGGAAGGGAGAAATGGTGATTTTGCAGCAGTCTTTTTCATGAAATCCGCAGAATTTATGAGTATAGAATGGGAACAGCAGTGAAGATTTAGACAAGGGCATGAGACCTTCAAGATTCTTCAAGAGATAACATCTTTTTAAAAATAAAAATTGTTTCTTGAAGACTCCAAAAATGTTTTAGCCAGCATTTGATATAACAAATTTTATAGTTGGCTAACAACCTTTCTGCATACTGGCGCGACCCTTTTGCTCCTGGTGCAACCCATATGATCTAGAAAAAATTTCATGCACTGAATGATAGCAATTATATTTCTTGTAATCAATTTAGTTTATTTTAAGCTTCTTAGTTAGCTTTTGCCTCACTATATGAGGAAATTTGTAATTAATGAGGAGATAAGCTCTCCTAAACTTTGTCTAAAATATTGGAGATTGTTTCAACTATCCTAGTCTTTAGGTGAGGACTCATAAAAGGCATTAATGATGAGCTTTGAATAGTATTTTCAATCTGATGATTTGTCCTATGATGTATTTTCCTATATGTGACCCACTGTAATAAATTTTAAATCTTGGATGTTATGAAATTGATCTTGGAACACTAGTGTATTTTGTGATTTTTGGCAGGAACTAATAGATAGAATTTGCAGCTATTGTGGTGGGATTCATGTGGTATGTGTTTTATCATTTGAAAGTATTGTGCCTTCCATATTCATTTCCATGTCTTATGTGATTGATTTGTAAGTTTGATAAGCAGAATTCATTGATTCAATGCTCTGTTTTTTAGAAGCTTTCACATTTATGTTCATTCTCTTCTAATATAAATGAATTAATGATTTTCATGCTCATTTTGAAACCCTATCAATCTACTATATTCACCAAGATACCTTTAAAGTGTTAAAGTGTGTGCCTACCTTGCCCCATTACATCTCTACAAATATGATTTTTAGATCCCTAGCCTAGTTTTTCCTAGACCTAATTCACCATCCAACACAAAATCCAAACCAATCAAACCCTACAGCCTGCTATACCTAGCCTAAAATCTCCATTATCTATTCAATTTCATTGTGATTTCATTTAGAGAGCCCTCTTAGCCTATTAAGGCTAGCTACTAGGTCAAAGCGGTCGGTGGTTACCTTTGTTGATCTCCTTCTCAACCTTCAGAGATCCAGTGGAGTGATAACCCTAGCTACACCAATAGAGATGAATTCCAAGAATTTATGTGGATACATTGCTGGACTTGGCTTAGCATACCATTCTGAGTGTCGACAGATGATTAGGGCATTGATTTTCCTAGTGAACACCCATCTAGATATATGCTTTTCAGTGAACACTCTGAGTGAATTCATGATTGAGCCCCTTAATGCACATTTGGTTGCTGCCAAACACATAATGAGATATTTTCATGGAAAAATTAACTTTGGTTTGAGATATTCTATCAGTGATGTACAAATTAATGGATACACTGACACTGAATGGGTTTGAAATGCTATTGACAGGAAAATCACATTATGGTGTTGCTTTAGTTTGGGGTCTATGATGATATATTTGATGAGTAGGAAAAAAAACCCATAACTTTAAGCATGGCTGAGGTAGAGTAAATTTCCACTAGCATGGATAGTTATGTGGAATTTTGGATGAGAAAGGTCTTTGGAGAGTTTTTTGTGCATGTTTTGGATACGAAAATCATATATTGCAAAAACAACAGTGGGATCCATTTGGAAGAGGATATTTGATTTCATGACAAGTCCAAGAATATTGAGATAATATATCAATACATTCGATACATGGTGCATAGAGGAGTCATGAGACTCCATCAAATTTCCACTGATGAGCAGATAGCAGATATACTCACCAAGGCTTTGCTGAAAGGGAAGTTCTTGGTCTTTAGAGAGCAGCTTGGATTGATGTATGTGACCCTCCCAAGTAAGTCAATCAAGGACACTAAGCTATGCTCTTCCCCCCTTTCTAAACTCCCAGGGTGAGGAATTTAGCCTTAGAGCTCTTGGGGTTAAGGGAACTTATGCACTGCTATGTATACCCAAGTTGGTATCTAGTTTTCCCTCCCATCTGGCCAATGGGTGATGGCTACTTGAGTGAGGCACAATCCTTACCATCTATGGTAAGTGGCATCCCACTCAAGCTATATATTTAAGTGCTCTACATATATCAGTAGATATATGTAAGTGGCATCCCACTCAAGATTAGTAGATAATAGGATAGGTGTGATCCTTACCATTTATGCTAATTGGTATCCCTCATATTATCACTAGGAAGTGGCATAGGTGTGATCCTTACCTCATAAAGTAAGTGGCATATGTTCTATTGTCTATGCTTCCCAGGTAGTAGCATTAGCTCCCTACTGGAAATTATGGGTGGTGGCATAAGCTCCCCAATGATGATGATTCCTATGTAGTAGCATTATCTCCATGATGATGATTATGGGTGGTAGCATAAGGTTCCCGATGATGATGATTCCTGGGAAGTAGCATTACCTCCCAGCTGGTGATTTTGGGTGGTAGCATAGGCTCCCTGATGGATAGAGGGTGGTACCTTGAGTGCCCCTATGATGTCAAATTCGTCTTCTTTTATATTCGAGTGTTTAGCAGAGATCGAGACAAGAATATATGAGCAATGATGAAATTTGATTTCATGATGACAAGATATTTGAGATGGGACATATGTTGCAGTCATTCATTTCTCCCTAGTTGAGATGGAGTGTTAATTTTGAAGCTCATGGAAAAATTCCCTCCTTTAGACAGTCTTCCTAATCAATAAATACCACTCCTAGCCCTTAGAATAATTTAATTTGGTTAAGGAAAAATGTATTTTTGAGGAAACACACATGTGCACAAAAGTACAGGGAAAATTTAAGGAGAGATTAGACACCCTTGGAAGCATATAAATACAAGTCAAGTGACCCTCAATTATAAATCATAAACAATCATCTTCTTCTCTTTCTTCTTTGTTTTATCTTGCACAGGTTTGAGGTTGGTTTGCGAAATTAGTTCGTACAGGTCTGAAATTATAGGGTTTGAGCTCGCACATGTGAAGAAGGGATTTTGATCTATAATCGTAGGGTTGGAATGGGGAATTCTCAGTTGCAACCTCTCACATGACAAGGTGCTCCCTGCGAATAGAGATTTACAACCAAAGGCATGGTAAATTGCTTCGTGTGGTTGTGACCTAAGATACTTGTGACAGTTGACTGCAGAATTTGACCATTGACGGTAGCCTTGGAGAGGTTGGCTTTGATCAGTTTTTTCTATTGGGCTCATCTCTTGGATATTGTTGGGTTGGTTTTGTTGGATGGTATTTTTATTGGTGAATTGGAACATTGTACTCTCTTCACTGAAAATTTTATGATAATCTAATAAGAATAATAATTTGAAAGGGTTTTCCCTATTGTGGGTTTTTCCCTAGTATTTGACTAAATCCTTATGTCTCTTATTGCTCTTGATTGTCTTCTACTGGCTATTACATTTACAGTTCTATCTATATTTTTAATTGATAATTGAAAGATTAAATTGTTTTTAAATATTGCTAATTAAAGATAAGAATTGGGCTAAAGTGATCGTAACAACATAGAACAATGAAAAATTAACACCATATATAGTTTCCAATTGACCAAAACCCTAACTGCTTAGTGGACCTCTAGTAATGAGGTCTCAACAACTTAGTATACCTTCTTTAATGAGGCCATTAACATTTATTTATTTCACACTCTTCTACCTCATGAGACCTTATTTAATAAAGATGGCTCTCAATACTTTAAGTAAAAATATATTCCAATAACTAAGGGAGCTATGGTGGGACCCTAACATGGTAGTATTGATGAAATGTTAATACTCTTGGATAATCAAACCATTATATGATCTTCAAAAAAATGAATCATGCAAAAATTTTGATAGAATGGCAAGACTTCATCCCAACATGTTAAGTACTCGATCACAATGATGATATAACATACTTTATCCCTACATGAAAGTGGATTTATAAGATTATAAATTCATTCCCCACTTCTCAAATGGTTATAGTGCCACAATAGGAAACTTAATAAGCTTATCATGTCAAGATCGTTTTTCAAATCATTGACACACAACATATACCTTGAATACTACACATCTTGACGTTATAAAGACTACAATAATCCAACACATAACACCATCTTGACTCATTTTTTCCCTACATTGTGTTCTCAAGAAACCCCGTTACGTGCTTGATAAAGAAGTGCATCTCATTTGTGTTCAAGGAAATGTCTCCATGGAATCCCATCCACACTAATATTATAAAATTTTCCTCTAATGAGTTGGTAATCTTTAATGTGAGATGTTAACTATAATCTCTATGCATAGGTATAATATGTAAGTACCATATTAGTTACTAAGAACTCTATGATCTCCTTGAACTAGTTTGGTACCACCTCAAGTCAAAATAAATGAGTGTATATCATCATTAACATTACCTACACTTTCTTTCAATTCTAACATAGACAAATGATCAAGTCCCACATTATATTTTCCAGGATTAACCAACACTTCCAAAATTAATTATTGAAACAAAATCATACATTTACAAATTCTCCCCCCAAAACTCACTTGTCGATCTAGTATTTGATCACAGAATTATCAATGAATAATTTAAATACATTACCTAAAAGGTAATGTCTAAAATTTTGTTGTGCATAAACATTTGCAAGCCCTTTCTTTCTATACTTGCAGAATTTTTTCTTCATTGGATAGTTTCCTACTAAAAAATGAACGGGGATGATTAATATCACCTTTTTTGAGTTGTATAAGTACTATGACATGAATTAGGATATATTAGAATGGGAACAATGACCAACTTTGTCTTCAAAAAATCAATTTCTCCTTGACACACTTGACCTTAAATAAGTTTTACATCTCTTTTAAACAAATTTTCTAGAAATTATGTTGTAATGTACATGTAATTCATGTTAAACTTGTGATAGTAGACTATATGTCTGAGTGTGGAGCACAGTTTCTTTATATACATAAGGGGAGGCATGTCCACCATAAATGTATTTTCATGGTCTATATCTAAATATTTTTTCATGGTCTACATATGCATTTTTCCAACATTAACACAATGTTTGCATGTGGTCCTTCAATAGATTAAAAATATTTTATACATCTAGATAAGCTTCTATGATTTCCTTGAATGCAATGCCCATAATTCTAGAGAATAAAATGGGTGCATTCTTCAATCCCAATGGCATGACATTGTAATCAAATGACCTACATTCTTTACAAAAATTTCCTTTTCCCCCATGTACAATTCTAACTTGATGGTATCCTAAAATCCCATCAATGAATGTGTAAGCTTATATTCCCCCCACATTTTCTAGTACTTCATCTATAATTGGTGTAAGGAAGGGATTTGTAGACATGTTGCATTGGATCTAAGTTCAATGAAAATGTGAAGATCGCATGTCTTGTTGTTTTGAATTACCATGGGGTTGATCCATTCCAAGGAAAAATTGAAGGATGGAAATATATCTTGAATTTTAGAGAACTTGGTGAATCTCGTAGTCCATTATATGCAGTGTATAAAATGTTTGACAATATTTTTGTAAAAATATTTAAATTTCTAATAATTTTACACAGTCTCTATATAAAAATTTGGCAATTTTTACGGTGAAATAATTTTATACTATAAAATTTGGGCAAATAATTTTTAGAAAAAATTGAAATTAGCGAATCTTTTTTTTTGAAAAGGCAGGGAAAATCATCCCACCTGTGAATTTTGTCCCCTAAAATTTTCCCTGATCCATTATAACTATTATAATGGAAAAACCATATGTATTCAACACTCTATCTAACTCTTATTTGACATTCTTCTTATATCTCAAATTCAATCAATACAGTTGGTTCTTCAAAATATTATCATTGGGCCTCAATCTTATTTTAATTCCTCCCAGATATATTATAATCCGCTTCATCTCCTAAAATATATTAGGGAACATATATTAATACTCTAAGTATAACAACTACCTAGTTAACAATCTCTTGATCCTAATAGTCTCTAATAAGTTTCATCTTTGGTTCAAATTATATCCCAATGTTTCACTTTTTTCATCTTAGAAGGTTGTTTGTAATAAGAGAGTTGTACGTAGGATCTGTCCTTTTAATATATATTTCTCAAGTTACCTCCTTGAAGTCGATGTTTTTTAAAACATCCTTTTTTGTTGGCCCGTTTCCTTCATTCCAATAGTGCATGGGCTCTTTTAATTTCTCAAGCTCCCAGTAATATGCACAAACAAATTATATGCTTAGACTTATAGGTTATACTTTACCCTAGAAGATTAAATTATTATCTCCTTGAAAATACTAGATCACATGGTATGTTCTAAAGTGAATCTAAATGCCATGTAGAATTGGTTATGTATACTTACTAGTCTTTTAGTCATTTTTTTTCCTCTTGCACATGCCAACTTCAAGCCACGCCATCTAATGTGTGAATGAATCTATGAGTCCACTTCTCTTCTAAGAACATCTTCTCAATCCATATCACCTAGGAAATCTAAATGTGATCCCAAGGATATTATATTCCTTTGTACATGTTTACCAATTATAGGTCTTGATATGGTTGAATATTAATAACATAATCTTTACCACCTATGTTCATGTCTACAATTTTTCTCTGTGCACATCCTAGTAGTACATAGGGGTTCCTTTCATGAAAAAATCCATTTCCAAAAGCTATTATTCTTCCAGTATATTCTCCTCCATTGTATATAAAAGTACACTAATTGAACTGATTCCATAACATCTTAAAGCATCAAAAAATTATGTCCCCATCCAATGCAAATTTCTCCACATATGTGAATATTTTGTTATATATATATATATATATCATAACCTTTTATTTTTCACATACCAATAGAATCGTCTAAATATGTATCATATGAATAAATGCCCCTCCATCTCATCTCACCATATGTATTTGGGTTTATGTCATCCTCTTCCATCTAATGATAATGTAAAAGTTTTATATTATCAAGTTCTATATATCATCATTCACAGGTTCTATGTATACTTCTCCTTTGGTGAGATCTGAAGAAGAAACCACCCTCTGATAGCATTGATCAAAGAACATCTTCCTATGCTTAAGGCTCAAAATAATAACATTATTGGACACCAAATCTATTCCCAATAAGGCCAAGTAGGGTTCATTTTCATCCATATAGGTCATTTATTGTAATGCTTATAGCTTGTTAGTCTTTTTTGTCGTACTTTCACTTGATTCTCATTAACTCATATGAATTCATATTCGAACGAGTAATCACTGCCTTCTACTGAAAAAAAATTGACATATGTGGAGTAGTAAAACCATAATTAACCATAGTCTCCATAACATCTATATCTATCTCCACAACTTTAAATCTTCCACTAGGGAATATTTTGTACCAATTGGATCATCTCAACTTGATGGGTCACCAAAGTAGATTTTTTTTTCCCATTAACTCACAAGGTTTATTTTGAGAGATCTCAGATATTCATGTATGATCCAAGATCCAAAATGACATACTTCAATTAATAACCTCTCAACTCCATAATAATCTTGAACTCCATGTACTTTTTCTCTTCCTTTTGACTTGGCTTATATTATGTTCATGAAGAGGAATCGAGATGGGATCACCATTCTCCAACATCAATATCCATCTCAATAAGATATATGTTAATCTCATATATATATATATATATATATATATATATATATATATATATATATATATATATATATATATATATATATTAGCACTTAGCAATTTAATACAACATCTTGAAAATTCACTCACATAATTGGTAGACTCGTCCTCTAGGATTTTATTGTATATACTTGGTTGCATTCTATCTCTTAATCACCACACAATAATTGTTAATATTTACCTAAACCAAACTTTGATGGGAAAAAAGAAAAAATTTATTAATGTTCCCTATAAATATTGTTGTTGCGTCTACCTCATTTCTTGCTCCACCTCATGCTATCACACATAGTTGATCAATGCACCTATCTTCTTTACTTGGATTTTATATCACAATATGTACCTTCTACTATTCGAGAGGGAGTGTTAGCACTCAAATCTACCTCAGGCTGAAATGAAGTAAACTCAAGGCTACATCAAACCACGCTCAACCTCGTAGCTAGCCCTACGAGGACAGGAGAGGGCTCTCTCCGTCAATCTCGAGAAAATGAGCAATAGGATGCGAGATGACTTACAATAAAAACTGATTTTAGGCTAGTAAAGAGATAGGTATGTTTGATTTTTTGATTTTTGGGTTTTCGCTGGAGAAATGGGAAAACAAATTTTGGGTCCGGGGATAAGGTCAGACCTTTGCAGATTTCGAGTTGGGGCGAGGTAGGTGATTGTCTTGATGCTTTTGATTGGATATACGGATAGATTAGACCGAAAAGGAGCTGAAGAGGGCAAAGAAGAACTTGGATCCTCTCCAAATAGTCGAAAACATATAGAACTAAATGAATTCAAAGGCAGAGCACTGTAAACAATGGATTCAACCTCATCTACTCATTCAATTTAGTTCAGAAGCATATGAAAGGATGGCATACATTTAAACATGAAGAAACTTACAGTAAACAAAGAGGAAACACCATCAAGAACAGAACACCACAAGGATCCCAACAAGTGCCGCAAAACCTCTGATCTTTCCTTAGCCAAAATATGAAAAAATATGTACAATGGTGCCAAAAGTCTCCCAAGAGTCCAACCTCTCCAACCTCTGAAAATGATTGAGAAATTACATCATATAGACTATCCTAACCCCTTCCCACACCTCTAGGGGTCGAATTCCTCCTTCAGGGGTCAGTTCCAACAAATTCTAATCATGGAACTACAATCTAGGCAGCTAACAACTTGCCTCTAAAAGAGTGGGAACTGATCCATTTACATGATTTTTACTTTTTGAGAGTGAATCTTCTAGAATAGGTAAAAACAAGCCAAAGTTACATGCCATCCAACAATTTACATCAAGAAAACCCAAAAATTTCATCCACAAGCAAAACTGGTCCAAACTGGCCGAAAATCTGAGCTGGAAGTTGAAAATTCAGCCAAAAATTTAAGTGGGTCGCATGCCTGAAACAAGTGGGTCGCATGACTTTCAGCCTGATTTTGAAGGACATCCCGGCATCCAAACTGAGCTCATGATAGCTCGTTGGAAAGCCCTGGATGTTGGCTATCCAAACCAAGTGAAATTTCCCAATTGTGAGTTCATTTGACCCTCCAAAACGGCTTTCTCCCAGAAGTACTTCCTGCTGGTGCAAAAGGTGGCAGCAAGGTGGTTTTTATGGTATTTTTGAGCTTTTTGACCATCCAGAATCTGATGAAATGCTTCGGTAATGCCTGAGGATGCATAACTTACCACAAAAAATCCAAAAATGTAAAAATTTCCTTCAGCAAGTGTCCCGAAAAAAAGTGAGCATATGAGTGCGAGACCCACTTAACTGAAAAACCTGTTTTTAGACCAAAAATTTCAAAATGACAAAATTTTCTCTGAATTTGCTCAAATTCAGAGCGAAGATCCTCCATCATGTATCTTGCCCAGTCAACGAAGCCTCGGCCAAAATACGAAGTGGATTAGGCCTTTTCCGCCGTTTTAGTGCTTCGCTCAACCTCCTCTTCAGAATCTTCATTCTCGCTTTGCAGACATGCATGCGAGCCCAATAATGTCCTTTCATGTGACGAAGCATGTCTTTGTCTCTATCATGATCCTGTGAATGTACCTACGCTGATGAAGAAGGCGAGACCCCTTCCACGCCATGTGGAGATAGTACTCGCGCTGCTGATGAAGTCAACGAGACCCCTTCCACCCCATGTGGAGATAGTACTCGTCGTGATGCTGCAAACAAAGCTCTGTGGCCTCTCTGATATGTTACCACTACTAGCGCACTGCTATGCTCCATCTCAGTACATCAACCTCAACGGTTGAGTCACTGTCCTGCTCATATCCTTGCTCATAAACTGAATCCGTCTCTGACATGGCTTTGAACAAGATATTTGCAATATGGATGCTCATATAGGTGCAGTGAAGGCAAAGTCTTAATGTTTGTTCAAAACCCAATGAATGTCACACATGTACCCAAGTATCAAAGAAAAACAAAATCATCATGAGGATGGCTCTGCTTTAATGGCATAATAACTATCACTGTTTCGATCACAAGTAAGTTTGACAATGAGTACCAAATGCAAATGTGTGGTCAACTTTGTGATGATGGCCAAAATCTGTCAAAGGAGGAAGAAAACATAGGACAGTGTTTCATCAAATGGGAAATAAGAATATCATGACAACGACCATATGAAACAAATGGACATGACAGTAGCAATTGAATGATGATGACATCAGTGGTATGGTGATGGAGGCTTTATACTAGTCAACATAAGACTGTGCAAAAACATGAGAGGGCATAACAACAGTGATAAGATGATAATTGAGGGCGTGAGGATCGTGTATACAACGTGCTAGGGCATGAGCATCTCTATCATTCACAAAAGTTTTCAAACCTTCACAAACTGTCCATATACTTTCAAAACCCTTGAGGAATTAATGTGCATGTAAATGTAGGATTCTCTCCAAGCATGGCTTATTGCCCAACATCAATAATATCATAATCATGCTAAAAATCCATTGAACAATGATTAAAACATGTTTGGAAGCTTTTGGAGTCGATTAGAATCGAATCTGGGCGCAAAAAATGAATTTTCTGGGTTCTGATTTAAGTGGGTCGCAACCACTTCAAGTGGGTCGCATCCATCTCAAGTGGGTCGCATCCACTTCAAGTGGGTCGCATGCCTCTTTCAGGAAGCTTTTGGAGGCCTTTCCGGTGTCCAAATCAGGCGTGTGATAGGTCGTTGGAAAGCTCTTGGAGTCTAATTTTCAACACAAGTGGAATTATGCAATTTGGATTTCATTTACCCTGTCAAAAACCAAATCTCCCAACACTAGTCAAAATGAGCAGAATGAGGCTGCCTCAAGGCAGAGCGCTGTTGCAGTCAACTTTTGAAGGTCTTCCTCAACTCCAAATTGAGCTCATGATAGCTCATTGGAAATATATTTGTGTCTAGTTATCCTTTGAATCATCAAGAAAGTCATTTAGCCAACCATGCTAGGAGAAATCTTGATTTTCCCAAGGTCACTTCAGAGGTGCATTCAATTCTCCTGAGGCAACGGTATTTTTGATATTTCTCTAAAACCATGATACCTGTGTAAAAAGTGAAAGAGGTTTTTCTTCCTTGGGATGTTGTGGACAAAAACCTCTCTCAGTTTTCCAAAATTCATCTTTGATTGCTCTGAAACATCTTTTTAGTGAAACCGATCCCGATGTGTGGAACAAGGGATTTTGTCGAAATGAAGCGAAATGAAGGGGATAGGGGGCTTCTAAATTCTTGGGGAAATTTTTGGAAGTATGGAGGGATGTTAGGAAGCAGGGGGAAGTGGAATCACAGAGATTGAGTGAGGGGAAGGGGTCCAAAAGGGCAAAACACAGGCCTAGCCTAGGAAATTGCCAAGTTTTGGCTAGAAACTAGGGTTTGTGCAAAAATGAGGAATTTGGGGGATCTCAGTGATGGGAAGTGTTTAATAAGGTGAATTAAGGATAGGGGAAGGTGTGTGAACATCAGGATACAAGTTTTTCCGATGATTTGACCATCCAAGAGAAATTACCTCCAAAACCCTAGGAGAGGGAAATGGACCTTACCTAGGCACAACTGAAGCATGAACAATGTGTAAAATGACCCAATGGAACTTGACATGATGATGAAAACCCTCTAAATGATGGTACACTCAGCTGAATGGTGACATGGACTGACATTTGGACAAATTTGAAAAGAGTGAAGACCAACCCTAGACCTAATGCCTAGTGATCAAATTTTGCTTGAAGACTCACTGAAATGACAAAACTTGACCTTGACACCTTAAAATCACTTTGTAAGAGCATGTTTGATCACTGAAGGAAGGCTGCAAAGTAGAGCACTATGACTATGTACCTTCTACTATTCTCATTTTTTTATCAAATATAAACACTTATTTGTCTTATGGTTTGTATTGTTTTTGTAGGCTTTAACCTTGTATATAAATTACCTGCAAATGAATTCTTAAAACATAAAATAAATAATGGCGAGACCATAAAACATAAAACAAATATACACAAATATTTTCCCTTGGATCCCAAAACCAGGACTACCATATTGATTTTTCATTATCTTCCTTTCAATGTTACAATACATATATATACATGTCGAAACATTCATAAAACCCAATCCAATAACCTTGGATTAGAACATAATTGCAGTTCCCTTGACCAGATCTACAAAATACCATGGGTAGAAAACCATCATGCCCAAAACCATGTACAAAACCCATGCACAAAACCATAGGTAGGCCCAACCACATATTAGAGGGTCCAAATTATAACACGAGTAATGGAAATAATATAATACATACCCAACAGTTACAATAGGTGCATAACGCATGGGGCTTTCTACAATCTTATGTGATGTGTGCAAAGTATCCATAGTTAAAACAACTAGTTCTCCTCATTCTTCTATGTCCACCTTCCCCTCTTCTTTTTAATCCTCCCTATCCTCTTCCTCCATTATCATCCATTCCTTGAGCTTAGTATGCATCCACTATCTTTTCTTTCATCAACTACAATGACCAATAGTCATTCAGAGCATGTTGTATAGATACAAAATTCCTAAAATGATGTTATTCCTTAATTTTGATACTTATTCAACATAGAACATTAAAGTGGCTTGTGTTCCCATTGTTTGTATATTTGACACAAGTTTAGCCTAAACCCCATGGACAATGAGTTTAGTGTTATTAAACTAATATAAGTACTTATCACTAGAAATTTATTTATTTTTGTAATTTCCCTTTATTCTCCAAGGGTGCACCAAAATTTTTCATACACCATATCTTTAGATAAGTCCCACAATTAATCAATCAATACAATACATCTTTGAATTTAAAGAATTCCCAAAGACTCGCCATATTTGAATGTGGATTTCAAAAGTATATATATCTCCAACACTTCCTTTTGAAGTGTGATCTTTTAAGTGTGAATGGAATGTAAGTATGGAGAAAAAATCCACCAATAAATTATTTTGTGTTAATGGGAAGACTTTTAGGCCTTTGTAATAGCCATCACGTTATATATAAGACAATAAATATATGTATAATAAATTATAAATCTATAAAAAAATTATCTAATGATTAATTGGAGTTGGGTAAAATCAGTCCAATCATTTCTTTATTATATAAATACTTTTGAATAATGAATAAAGACTTGGCTGGTTAACTCTTTTTTTAATTGTGATACATGTGGATGAGCTGTTTTCACTAATGTTATCATTTTCTTAAATGTATGCCAAAGCCATAGTTTCAACACTTTAGTGCCATTTTCTTTTTCGTTCATTTTATTTGACAACAATAAAAAAAATGAAAGTATGGTTTAGATGGAAAAATATAAAATATAAAGAAAACCTACCAAGTAAAAATATTACTCATACATGTTTGTTCATGCTACTCAAGTGAAGATGAAATATCACAATCAATCAGAACAGTCAATCTTTATTGGTATTGCATGAACTCCAAGGATGTTACTCATAACCTTGTAGGGTGAAAGATGTTTATTGTTGATGACTAGTGGAAGTTGAAAGAATACATAATGCTTTTGTCATGTTAAAAAAATAAATAGATAGAAAGTTAAAATAGGTTTTCTTTTTTTTAACCCATAAAATTAAACATTATACATTGTAGAATTGGCGAAGAATGTGCATGGAACAAAGAGGATGAACCAGAAATGCAACTAAGATTTTAAAAACAATACAACGGTCCGTGAGCATCTTCCTTCTTATCTCATGACTATTTTTAAAGAAATAAATATGCATCCTCAAAGAAAGAAATTAAATTATATGACAACAGAAAATATATAAGGCGCCAGCTAACGAAATTAGATTTTTAGTGCACCATTTGGATGAGGATTCCACAGATAATGAATGACAAGACGAAGAGGATGGGAATTTAGTGCACGAAAACTTAAAATTGGCATTAATCTAAATTTATTCTCTAATGTCCAATAACAATGGTAAAGTGATAAAGTGATAAAGTGGTCATTTCAGCCATTTCACTAATTTTTTCATTCGAAGGAAGAGCTGACCATAAGTCAATATCCAAAAGAAATCGACTTATTACAAATTTCCTTCCGTCGTCGTCAACAGCCTTCTTACATGAAGTAGAAGTGGTTACGGGTCGACTGATGTGATGGCAAATTTGTTGTGGTTTCATTGTTATATTAATGCCATAGTGTTTCTTATCCATTATTACATCAACGAGATAGAAAATCGACGGGACACCCATTTGCATGAAAAATCAAGAAAGATAACTTGTTCAACTTTTACTCATCAACTGGAAAAGAAAGATAACGGAGATAATGTATACGATGGAGATGGGTTATGCTGATGCTAAGAACATTGAGAAAGTAACTTGTCAATAAAAAGAATGCATGCTTGACATAGAAGTGAATGGAATCAATTTTTTTTTAGCAAGAGTATCATGACAACAAGCCATGCAGGTGTCCAAATATGAGTAAAA